>VXAY01000447.1:185729-204882 GCA_013399855.1 Oxyruncus cristatus | reverse complement strand
TCCTGTCCCTGCCCCTGTCCTGCCCCTGTCCTGTCCCTGTCCCTGTCCCTGCCCCTGTCCTGTCCCTGTCCCTGTCCTGTCCCTGTCCTGTCCCTGTCCCTTGCCCGTCCCCGTCGCCGTCCCCGAGCCGCTCCCGCCGCCGCCGCACTTTGTTCTTTGTGAGAAGCCGCGCGGCGCAGGAGCTGCAGCCGCTCTTTGTGCCGGCGATTTGAATTTGACCCTTTCCACCACCAAAAATCGATATTCCCGGGCAGAAGCAGTGGGTGCTATTTTTCCAAGGCCTGTTTACAGCAGCGCGGTCCTGGAGGCAGATGTTATCTGCGCCGGAGCGCCGCCGACTTCGCCAAATTTTACAAAGCATTTTCTGAGCACATAATGACAGTATTATCTCTGTCCACCTGCTGAGAGGAGCGGTGGGCTCACAATAAATATCGGCTTCCGAGACGGCCAAGGAAGAGTCCGTCTTATCTGTCCAGATGGGGGGAGAAAAAAAGGCCCTAATTTGCATCCCAGAAAGCACCGGGGTGTGACAAAGGTCATCGGCTGACACTGTACCCTCAAGTGGGATGAGAAATATATGAGCCGGGGCTGCACCGTTTGAAGGGGAGACAGTCACTTCCAAGGGCTCCGGCCACCTCCTCTGCTCTTCCACCCCGTGTCCACACGGCATCCCCTGGCTGGGAAGGGGGGGATGTGTCCCCGCAGGACACGCGCTCAGGACGTGTCCCCAGGGCTGCCACAGCCAGGGTGATTTGGTGGCTGGCAGCCGAGGGCAGTCCCACGTGGCACTGCCCACATTTCACTATCCACGAGGTTTTCAATCATCGGGATCCTGGTGTGTCTCCTGCCATCCATCCGTGATCCTCAGTTCGGCACGAGGAAAGCGGTAAATCAGAGAGACTCACCCTTGTCTGCAGGTACTGACTGAGCAAAGATTTATTTATTTATTAGCCAAGCTGTGATTGATTTATAGGAGTTTTGCTTGATGGAGTTAATTACAAGCAATAACTGGCTGTGCCGGCTGCCAGGGAAGCCTGGCCCTGCTCCAGGGACGATAATGCCACCGAGGTGATGAGATCCTGCTCTGGGTCTGGTTCACCCTGTGGTTTGGGATCAGGTACTCGGGGCAGATAAAACAGTCCTTGCCATCAGTAATCACCTTGATTCAACCAATGCCCCACACCTGGGAGCGCTCAAGGCCAGGAGCAACCTGTGCTAGTGGAAACTCCCTTCCCTGGAAAAGGGCAGCAGAAAGGGAAAGCAGAGGAACCACTTTGTTTCTGAGCCGCTGCACATCTGAAATCCTTATTCGGGGCTGGATTCTGGTGCTCTTGCGGGATCCAGGCATTTAACCCAAGTGTAACGCTGGCAGCTCTGACATTTAAAAGCTCTCCTAAAGATCTTGTTCTTAATTGTTGGGATTTTTTTTTCCTGCCTCCCAGCTGTAGTTCAGGCTTCCAGCCTTTTCCAAACAAGTTTATCCAACCTTAATTACCAGTAAGAGAGTGACCCTGCTCAAGCGCTGCCGCTCCGCTCCTGCTTGACGGACAACTGCCAGGGCTGCTAATTAGAGGCTGAGAGATACCAGTGGTGGCAGGAATTAATTGTTCATCGATCCCCCAGGTTGTGGGCAGGCCTAGGAGGTGCCAGCGGGGAGAGGAGGAGCAGAGACACCGGCACTGCCCTCCCTACCTGCTTAAACTGAGCACTTCTTTTAATTCCTAACCTTTCCTAGCATCATGGGATGGGCTGGGTTGGGAGGGACTTTAAATCCCATCCATTCCTCACAGGCAGGGACACCTTCTGCTAGACCACGTTGTCCCAACCCGGACACTTCCAGGACGGGGCAGCCACAGCTTCCCTGGGCTTGCAGGTGTGATGTCCAGACTCTTCCGTCCGTGTGAGCATTCCCAGCACGTCCTTCCCTCCCATGTCATTCCCTTCCCGTGTCCACAGGCTCAGCCCTGCGTGAGCCAGAGGGACTGAGGGGCCTGAGTGAACAGGAGCTGTTCCTGTCATGGAGCATCCGCCCTCGGCAAGGAGAGAACGAGGCCTGAAGTGCTGACCTGAAACCCATTCGTATTTCCTCAGGAGCCAAACAGCTTCTTCAAGAGGAAGAACAAACAAACCACTCAAAAAAATGCCACAGTGACAGAACAAACCAAAAAAAACCCAAACAGCTTAACAAGCTCTTTAAATTTCCTCTCCTGAGGCAAATCCTTGAATGTCAAGTGTCAGTCCCCGGGGTTTTTGATGCTTGTTATCACCCTATAAACTCCCTGCAAGAGGGGATGCTTCCTGCCCAGGGTTTGTCACGAAAAGCTGACCCAGCCGAGCAGAGCAGGGCTCCTGCTGGGAAAGGATCCTGGCACGAGGCTTCCAAGGACACAGCCGTGCTCGGTGATGGCACAGGAGGGTGCCCAGCCCGTCCTGCCTTGGCACCGCCCGGCCGTACCCCAAAACTGGCACAGGCACGGCCACCATGCCGGCTCCGGCCCCTCCGGAGGCTCTCGGGGATGTCGCTTTCTGGGCGTTAATTAATTAATTGTCTCCCCCTCACTGGCCATTTGGGGCAGGCTGTGAGAGCACCCCGGGGAGCCCTTTGTTCTGGAGAGGTGAAAAATTGTACCCACAAAAAGAGTTCCCCCCGCAATCAATTCCCTCTAACAACTTTATTGATCAGCTGCAGCAACATCTCCCATTTATTAATTATGAGGGAGACGTTCCCGTGGTTCCAGAAAGTTAAGTGCTGTGCTTCCCCTGTCCCCTCGGCCCCCCAGCCCGGCTGGGGGTGGCACAGCTGCCCGGGGTGAGGTCCCCACCCCGGAGGGATTTAACAACCGTGTGGATGTGGCACTTGGGGACACGGGTCAGTGGTGCCCTTGGCAGCGCTCCGGAATCATTGGACTCGGGGATCTTGGAGGGCTTTTCCAACCTTAATGATTCCATGATGCTTCCATGTCCCAGGATCCCAGAGCTGCCACGCAGAACCTGGCCATGGGCTCAGTGCTCTGTTTGTCCCAGGGCCAACCAGGACATTTCCGTGGCTTTTATTGGAGGGAATTACTGACCTCGGAGGGGACAAATCCCTGCTGGGATCAGGAGTCATTTGCACACAGGGAAAGGGCTGTTGTGGTGCTTTCAGCAACCCAAGTGAGGGATTGTCCCTGTCCTTTGCTGTGGAGCTTTTCCAGGCCATGTGCCCGGCTCCAGCCTGGCAAGGGGCCGCTCCCACCTCTGCTCCAGCCTTGGGAACATGCCATCCCAACCCCCCGGTGTCACCGTGGCACCAGGGGGCTCACAAACCACGTCCACTCTGTAAATTGGGAGAAGGAGTCAAGCGAGGGCAAGGGAGCCCGGGAGCGAGCTGGAAGGAGGGGTAAGGAAGGAAAAGGAAGGTCAGAAAGGGGTAATTAAGGAAATGCAGCAAAGAGAAATTATACAAGAGAGGATTAGAAATGTCCAATTGGTGTCGGTACCCGGGGACATAAATCACGGGGAGTGGGCAGGAGATGCCTGAAGGAAAGCGAGGGGTGATGGGGGACTGATTATGAGTTTGAAATATGGCACGTTGGCAAAAAACCCGCGATGATTTATCTCGTGTCAGCCGCTGTCCCGGGAAGGGGCAGCCTTTCCGCACAGCCCTTCGGAGACTCCAGCTCTGGAGCTGAATTGATTTCCCAGCCTGCCAGCGCTCGACCGGAGCTGGTAACAAATAACACAGGGAGGGGGAAATTAGGAAATCAAAGAGATCCCAGCCACGGGAAAACAAATGGAGCGAGCACACCCTCAGCACGGGGGATGGAGGACGGGGGTTAGGGTACCCCAAATTCCCCTGTCACAAACAGAACCCGGCTGATGCCCGGAATCAGCCTCTGGAGTGGTGTCACGGGTGTGTACAGGTTTAATTTGCAGTCCTTCCCACACGCAGGGCCATTGCCAGTCCTAGAGAAAGGTGAAAACCCACACCTTTTGCAAATATCTGCATCTAAAAATAAAATCACAGCAATACAGAGGGGTTAGTTAGAAGATGAATTAGATCTCTGGACTAAACTATGAACGTGGGCTGTAATTAAATCTGAGCCCCCAAGCTCCCAAACCCACAGCACGGGCAGTCCATGGGCACAGGAGGGGAGCGGGGCTGGGGCTGCGTGGGAACCAGGCAGGGGGACCTGGGAAGGGCTGGAGATGCTGCAGTGACAGTGGGAGGCAAATCAGGAGCCTGAGAAAAGCTCCAGAAGGATCTGCTGGCAGGAAGCACAAACCAAAAATAGGCAGTGGCAGGAATCAAGCCGAGAGTGAGGAAAATGGAGACAGGGATCAATACCTGCAGACCAGAAACAGAGAGGGCTGTGAACAGTTTTTCTTCCTGACCCATGCAACCAGGGGCTGAGCTGAAAACCTGATTTCTCTTGGAGAAATCATAGGCACAGTCAAAGATGTCTAAAAATGAAACAGATGTAAATGAGGGCATCGACTGCGAGGCATCCCCTGTGCCTTCAGCTCTCCTGAGCCACTCACAGAGTCTGGATGGGACTCCTGGCAGAGGAGAAGGTGACCCTGGGGCATCTCTGCCCAACCACAGAGACACAGCCCAGCTCAGGGATCAGGGAATGTGCCTGTGTCCCAAAACAGCGACCAGCTGCTGCTGCTGCCCTGGGCAAGGAGCTTACCATCCTCACCACTGGGAGAAGTCCCCACATTCCCCCCAAAGCAACCTAACTCTCCCTTGCCCTTCACTTCCCTGGGAGAGCTCAGCAGCAGCACAGCTCCTCAGTTCTGTGCTGATTCCACAGGGGCTCCGTGTGGGACACCAGGAGGTCACGGCCCGGCTCGTTCGGCACGGCCGAGGCCGCGCTGGCACGGCGGGATTAGAGCCCGGCAGGCCCGGGGCTCAGGCCCTCGGCCTCAGCACGGGACTCCTGCTGGAAAACAGATGGGAGGGGAAAATGATTGGAGGGGGAGATTAATCATAACACGGCTGGAAAACCAGATCGAAGGGATCAGGGCAGGGCCCAGGGGCTGAACCATAATTTGTGGCCTCTGCGGTAAATGAGGAGGACAGATGCTTGTTTAAATTTGGGATTAGATTTTGGAGACTAAAGGAGATAATACATGAAATGATTACAGTATTAAAGTGGTGGTCCCCCAGTGGGCAAGCAGGTTGGAAAGACTCCTGGCATTAAGAGCTGGGGGTCACTTGTAGGGCACCCTGTCACCGAGAGCGAGTTGGGCCCTGACTGCTGACAGGTGCTTTAGCCCAGGGAAAACTCGGGGTAACTGTGGGAATTTGGCCACCATAACCAGGAAAGTTCAGCACAAACTGCCATTTTTAATTCTTTTGGGCTGGCTCAGGCACTATATGGGCTTTGGAAAGGCACGGCATTTCAGTGGGACAGCGGAGCGTGGCCGTAAGGGACATCCAGGGACACTCAGAGAGCTGCCCGAAAAGAAGGGCTGCTTTTGTTTTTTGAGGGTTTTTTCCTTGCTTTTGTCCCAAACTTTGGGCCCAAGTGGCACCACTTGGCACCAGAGCTGGATCCGAGGTGGGCACCCAGCCCAGCCTCGCAGCTCCCTCTCAGGGGAGCCTGGGGATGCTGGAGGTCTGGGGGGCTCCCCACGTTCGGGAATGCCCCAGGAGGTCGGTGCCACCCCCGGGATCCAGGGGGACAATCACTTAATCCCTGCCTTGTTGTCCTTCTGGGCTCACTGTGAGCATAATTGGTACACAGAGCGTTCCTATAAAGGTCCAGCCCACGGGGTAATGGCACATCCTGGAGCTCCTGGGGTCCCTTTGCTGCAGCCCTGGTGTTTATTAGTGCTGGAATTCAACAGTTTCCCGTGGAGAAATGGCTCATGATGTCACGAAAATATAAGGAGGGAGGAGGCAATTCCAGCTGCTGCTCAGCGGGCTCGGGAAACAAAACAGCCCCTCTGCAGAGGGATGAGGGTGGGAGTGCCTGGAGCTGGGTGGGAGGAGAGGGAAGTGTTTCCAGGGGAGACTCTCCTCTCCACGCACAAATATCTAAAAACTATTAATTTCGGGCAGCAGCTGGGAAGAAATACATGAAAGGGAAATTGATTTCTATTTAAATGGTATGTTTTCATCCCCTCTTTTCAGAGCACGAACATTCATCTCGGAGTACCTGTGCTAATTGATTTCAAATGCAATTCAACACAATCGCTGTGGAATAATAAATCTGAGGGCCGAGAAGGGAACGGAGGGATCAGGGCAGGGCTGGGAAGAGGGGGAGCCCCGGGCGCCCACACCCACAGCCTGTCCCACAGAGCAGAGGTACATGCAGGCTGGAAAAGGTGGGCACAATCCCATTAGAGGAGTCATTCGGGGATCAGGGGGGTTTACACATAATACAAAGGGACCCGCTAATCCACGTAAGCTCTTGGAGAGAGGGAGATTACAAGGGAGATGGGGCACAGGACTCCAACCAGCAAAGGAGCTCAGCATCCTTTGCTGGATGGGCACCGCGGCCACCCTGCTGCACAAGGAGAGGGATTGCAGGGCTGGGCCGGGCCTGGCAGGTGCCAAAAGGGACTGGTTGGAGTTGGAAGGGACCTCAAAGACCCTCTACTCCAACCCCCTGCCATGGACTGCAACACCTTCCACCACACCAGGTTGCTCCAGGCCCATCCTGGACACTCCCAGCGACGGAGCAGCAGCTTCCCTGGGCACGTCGTGCCAGGGCCCCACCACCCTCTGGTGCTGCCACACGGAGAGTTAAAAGAGCCTTTGAGCCCTCCTGGTGGGAGCTGCCTGCCTCAGGAACACAGTTAGTCAGGGCCCCACCAGGAATTGGATTTCTTGCCAGGGATATTGGCTCCGGTGCCTCCCTGCACAGCGGGAAAGGCAAATAACATTTCCTTCAGGCCCTTTGATCTCCCCATCAGCCCTGGGATGGCTGCAGAGCACTTCAGGAATGACAGGGGTGACTGGCTGGAGGGTGGGATGGTGTCCATTGGCACAGGGGCCAGCCTGGACAAGAGGAGCAGGGAGAGAGTGGAGGAGCTGGCAGGGAACGAGTAAAAGCTGAGGACGGAGATAAATGTCACGTGTGCGATGCCCCCAGGAGGGCACCACAGAGGACACCACTCTGGGAGCAACAGCTCTGAAAAACAGCCAGCTTTTAGGTGTTTATCCTCAAATAAATAATGGAACATGATACCCAAAAAGCTGCTGTGGGAAAATGGGCTAATGGAAGCCCTGGGTAAGTGGGGCTGAGGAGCAGGGGAGCGGCTCCTGCCTCAGCATGGGGCACTTGTAGGCAGATATTGCAGAGCTCCAGCCTGTTGTGGTACTCAGGGCTCCAAAGGAGGTGGGAAATTGGGGAGAGAACAGAAAATAGCCATCAAAATTACCTGTGAGCCAAAAATACACTGCACAGCAACCGGCTGAAAGAGCCTGACGTGTGGAGCTTGTCAAGAAAAGAGGGAAAAATGCCCTGATTACAGGATATGGGAACTTCTGCAGGAACAAATGACGGAACAACAAGGTCTCTTTAACCTGAGGCCGGTCCACAAGGAAAGAGTCCCCACACAGGAGCCATGGGAGGAGCTGTGGAAGCCCTTCCCCACAGACACAGGCACAGGCACAACGTGGGTTAATGAGTGAAATTCTGAGACCTTTGGTAAACAAACCAAAAAATATGGATCCAATATGGCACTGTGGGATAAAGGCCCCACAGCAATATTCCTGTGGAACTATCCCCCCATTTAGGCTGCAGAGGATGGACTGGTTGCACTCAGCTAGTCCAAGACATTTCCAGCATCCTCGGGAAGGGGATGGATGCGGGCGCTGCCCAGAACGGACGCTGCTGCAAAGTCTCTGTTCTTTTGCTGGGATGGAGCTGGGCATTTTTGCTGCACCCCTACGAAGCAGTTTTTATGGATATCTTTTCCCAGGACCTGTAACCTTGCCAGGGAGCGGGTTAGGCCTCCAAACCCAGCGATGCAGCTGGGACCGTAGGCAAAATAAACCCGGGGAAATAATGGGCAGTGGATGGGCAGAGACCGTGGAAAGGCTATTGATTGAACAGGGTCTCTTTTCTGCACAGCACAGCGAGCTCACAAGGGCTGAGCTTCAGGTAATTTCTGGCAAATCATGTGTTGCACACTGTTATTTGTGGATCCTGGAAATCAAACTGGAGCATCCAGGGGTTCTGACAGGCCTCTGTAGCTGCAGTAGCCGCAGCAAATCGGCCTGGGAATAAAATGAAGCCACCGGCAGTGGTGGGGGTGGGACAGCGGGGTCCTGCCACCGCTGGTGCAGCTCCGGGGCAGCAGCGCCTTCCCCGGGTCTGTGTGTAAACCCTGCCTGCAAAACCTCTTCCAATCCAAGCGGACTGAAGCTTTCCAGGTGCGAGGTGGGATGGGACACGCTGCCAGGGCCCCGGGGCAGCAGCAGCAGCTCCTCGTTGCCATCCACACCCCAGCACGATGCAAACAAATCTAGTTATTTACGACATGTCCTCGCGCTGCTGCCACTTGCTGCTGAAGGATTTGGGGGCAGAGTGCATTGTCCCCAGCAGCAGGGACAGCGGGAGCCCCGCCAGCCCCGCTCCGCCCGCCTCCTGCCCGGGTAAGGAAGAGATTCCCCCGCGGTTCAGAGGTGGGAGTTGCATGAAGTGGCTCATATTTTCAGACGAACAAATGACACTTCCCGTGTGTGATGACAGAGAGCTGGGCGCTGGTTTCCAGTAAAATACGCCTTCCCCAGCCCACGGCTCGCCGGCCCGGCCGGCCGCCGCGTGAAGGATGGGGGAGCAGGCAAAAGGTTAATAGAGCACTGGGCCTTTTTTAATTGAAAAAATGACTGAGGGACCATGTAGCAGAGCGAGCGGTAATATTATTACAGGCTGTAAGTACTGTTCCAGAGACTTACTGTTCATCTGGGAGCAGAGTAATGAGCGCCGGGCCGCGGCTCCCGCCTCGGCAGGAATGCCGAGGGCTCACCAGCAGGATCACAACCAGCTGCCTTGGAAAGGGGAGAGGATTTCCTAAATGTTTGCCTTCCTTTGGCACGGTCCTCCAGGAAGAAGTACATTGGATCTCTGGCAAGACTGAGTCCTTAAATTGCGCCTCGTGAAAATGGGATCAATATCAGCACCAGGAGGGGCCGGGCTGGGATTTGTGTTTTGGGGTGAGAGGATGCAGGGTGCTGCCTCCTGACCCAGCCCACATGGCAGCAGGCTGGAAGTCAGCAGAGCTGTATCGAATTGCCAGAATTCTGCATCACTGTGGAAGGGGCCCTGTGCCCTGCCCTGCCACTGCCGCTGCTCCCTGCCCTGGCTCTGCTCAGGGCTCAGCACGGGAGCGTCCCTGTGCTGGGCATTCCTGTCCTCAGCCCCCCTGCACTGGGGCATCCCTGGGCTGAGCAGTCCTGCCCCACAGCACCCGTGCTCCTGCCGGCCACCCCTCCTGGCCACGCTTCGGGGTCACAGCCCCTCCTGCCCCTCTGCCAGGGCTCCCTGAGCACATCCCAACAGCTCCACCGAGGCTTTATGTCAAACTCACCCTGCTGGGTGAATAAACAGGCACTGGGTGGGGTGTCACAGCTCCCAGGGTGTGTGTCCAGGTTGGGATTCACAGCCCAGGCCCCGACATCCCAGGGAACTCCGTGACCCCACAGTGCCATCTGCTCCAGGGGTCAGCAACAGGATAAATGGCACTTGTGGGAGCCCACAAGAGGAGAGAGGGAGAGGGAAAGCAGGATCTCCTGGAGAAGTTGGCAGAGCAGGGAAAATGGCCTTTCAGCCTGCAGGGATGAAGGGAAGCCCATCCTGGAAGGGGTGACCCTTGGCAGGAGGTTTGCTCGGGATCCAGGATCAGTGCCCAGCTCAGCGGAGCCGACGGGGCTCGTGGGTGAGGAATTGCCGTGGGAGAGCTGTGTCATCCCGAGGAGCTGGGCCCTGGGCTGGCGGGAAGCAGGGCTGTCAACCAGGCTGTGGTGGCACTTTGGGCTGCCAGGATTTATGCTCCAGGGGAGCAGCTCTATCTGTCATCTCTGAAAAGCCTCATTTACAGAGAGGCTCCGTCAGGAAAGGCAATCAGCCTGGAACCTGCTGCACTGGGAATTTATAACTGCTCTGCCAGGGACAGCTCGTCCCTGCCTTCAGCAGGAGACACAGGAGCAGGGACCTCTCCTGCCCTCAGGAATGGCTGTTTGCTCCCACAGGGAGTGCCCTGGCCCCCGCACCCCCCCTCAAAGAGCTGATCTGGAAACTGAAAATGGTGATGGGGAGACCCATCTGTGGCACAGCTGGGAATGGCTCCATTTTCGGGACATGTGCACTTGACTCCAGCGGGCGAAAGGGAATTCTCCTGGAAAAAATGTGGGGAAAAGGCAGGGAGATTCTGCCTCACACCTGGGCTTGGTGAGGCCCCTGGGCTGTGCTGGAGGCGGATTGGCAGGGTGTTTGTGGCTGGAGAAGTGTCACAGAATCTCAGAATGGTTTGGCTTGGAAGGGACCTTAAGGCCCATCTAGTTCCAACCCCTGCTGTGGGCAAGGACACCTTCCACTGGTCGTGGTTGCTCCAAGGATGTCTCCTCCTTCCCAGGACCACAGGGACCCCCGGGGCCCCCAGCAGGGCCCAGCAGCTGCTGTGCTGCCAGGAGCAATGGCTTCTTGAGGGTGCACAGGCACCTGCACCAGCAGAGCACCTGCACCACTCAGCCCCTGCTCCGCTCCTTCCACGCTGGAGCTGTGGATACAGCCCCTGCCTGACGGCTGGATCACTAACACCATCATTTGGGCTGCATTTTCCTCCCCCACGGAGGATGAGCTCCAGTTGCTCCCATTCATCTCCTTCTTTCAAGTCATCTTCACTCTGCAATTTCCCCACACCCCGAAAAGAGTAAAAGATCGATGCATTTCTTTCCAGTTTCAGCCGGGGAGAGGGAAGGAGCCCGGGGAGAGGCAGAGGATGCCTTTTGCCTCTCTGAGCACATGTTCCTCCCCACTCAGAGCACGAACACGGCTGGTTGGGTATTGATCCCTCCCTGGGAAGTGCCGCAGCCTGTGCCCGACCCTGACCTCCCTCTCACCCTGCCGGAGCCAAAACCACTCGGCTCCCAGTCTCCGAGAGGCAAAAAGGGGAGTTTCTACACTCGGGAAGGCAAAGGCTGTCCCAGCCAGGGCAGCAGCCTGCGAGCCCAGCCGGCCTGCAACAGCACAGAAGGCAGTTAGGAATGAATCCCTGAGGGAGAAGGATGGGCCCTGGCCACATGTGCAATGAGTTGTGTTTGGTCTCTGCTGCTCTGGGCAGGTTCGGGGCCGGATGGGACTCCCACGATGTCGGCAGTGGGGGGTCTGGCACTCAGATAAAAGATGGAGAAAAGACAAATACCCGCTTGTCTCTCCCACAGCGTGGCCACTGTCCCCCAGGTGCACACTGGGATCCATCACTGCCGGGCCCCGGGCCTGCTCTCACAGCAGAGGCGATCGCAGGGGTCAGGCAGCAGGCGTTCAGTTGTCACAGACGTGGGCCCGATGGCGTTCGTGGCACCAGAACGAGCGGGACGGGCCGGCCTGGGCTCCAGGAGCCTGAAATGCTGCTTTCCAAACTCCCTCCTGGGTAACAGGTGATTTTACAGCCGCGGTTAAATGAGAGGGACTCAAACAAGGGCTGGTTTTTCCACCCGATCAATAGATCCGAAAGGAGCGACGCCAAATATCGTGAGTTATTGGGCAGCACTGATGGCTGTCAGGACAATGGGCAGAGCAAAGACAAATACACACCTTTGCCTCGGTTATTACTTTAAGCCTTTTATTATCATTATTACGGGTGATTAAAAATCCCATTAATCAGATGCTAAACAGATTAAGCCCTATGAATTAATTTTCTGGAAATAACTAAGACAAACATTCTGTGCAGAGCTCATTTAATGAAATAGAAGCTGTTTATCTGCAAAATTAGGGCTTGAGAGTAGCTGAGCTTCGGCTGGAAAAATCCAGCACTGTGTGGGCACAGGCTGGAGCCAACGCCGATTTTTTACCCATTCTAAGTAAAAGAAGGATCTTGCTTTAAGTAATTTATGATACATTACACAAAGAGCTCATTAGCAAGGGCCAGAAAATAAAATTACAGTCAGTTAGGAAATAATTCCGTGATTTAAAGGAGGGGAGGCTGAAGGACAGAGGACATGGAGCTGAGCTCTGCCAGGGAGGGGCTCGGCACAGGGCCAGGGGGTTTGGCATCAGCATGTCTGTGCCAGTTGTCCAGCTGTGCATCCCTGAGGAAGCTGAGCCTCCTCCTGCCCTGGCTCTGCCCCACCCCGATGGACCCACTGCCCGGAGCATCCCTGAGGGGACCAGCAGGACCTGGAACAGGAGATCTCTAAGCTGCTGTTTTCTAGGAAGCAATTTCATCGCTGACACTTTGTTAACAACCAGTGGGATACAGGAGTTTCATCTCGGCTGAAATGAACACCCGAGCCGTGCAGCAATGTCCTCCTCCTGAAACAATCCAGCTGCTCCTGCTCTTATCCCACCCCGGGTGTGCCCTCATCTCGAGGGCAATGCTCCGCTTCCCAAGTAATGTTTTTGTGTTAAAAAGGAGCTTCCCAACCCAGTATCCGACCCCCAGAGCATCATCAAGGGCGAGAGGACCTCTCTTTGAATCCAGTTACAGCCTTCCCCAGAAACTGCCTATGGAATTACTATTTCTGGTGTCTGTTTCAATAAACGGGTGTGTTTGTTATTGCTGTTGAAAGTTCCATGTTTGGCCTTTTTAAGTCATTTGATTAGGAAATAGAATATTTTAGCAGCAGAGAAGGCTCTGACAATCAGCGCTGGCAGGAATAATCCAATTTGCTTGGCCAAGAAGGGCAAGGGTCCTCCTAGGAGGTCAAAGCACAATTAGAACTTTAATTAATGAAACGGGTTGAGCCTCCACCAGCAGAAGCAGTGTATTTTCCCTGCCCAGTGGAGACCCGGGAGTGGAGACACAGCCCCGTGCCGACGGCTCTCCTGGCCAGCCCCCGCTCCCCCAGCCGCATCCAGTCCCCCGCCCTGCTGCGCTGGCCACTTGTTCCAGGGATGCAACTTCCAAGCTCTTTGCTGAACGTCCTGAGCCGAAGGGGCCTCCCCAGCAGCTGCGTGAGGAGCGCAGGACCCGTGGCATGTCGTGCTGTTCAGACATGCTGTCTGCAATTAATATTGCAGAGCGGCCTCCTGATTCCTAAATTATGTATTGCTCCTTCTCAGCATCGCGTGGTTTTTATACAGGGTTAATTATTTCCCATCGTTCTGCCTTTAGCAACAGTCGTCTTAATTAAGGGGCCGAGTTCCGCTCCCTTCCCTGCCTGGCGGATCCTAATGAAATCACTGGAGCCGCGCGGTGTAAACGGGAGAGGGACGCCGGCCCTCCAGGACAAGCAAAATGTTCCCTCTCCTCCTGATTAATGCATAAAATTAACCCGGGCTTAACCTCCAGCTCCTGACTGAGTGAATCACGGCAAGGCCCTGCTCAGGGTGGCTCTTTTCCACGGGAATTCAGATCTTGCTGGTCCCCCCCAGCTGCCTGGAGAACTGTGGGACTGGCCTGGAGCAGGATGCTCGGCTGAAACTGCCCCCGGGGACTCCAGCAGTGCTCTGCCACCAGCCCAGCAGCTCCTGGGTGTCCTGGCCCTGCTTTTGGGGATTAAAGAAATTGCAGAAGTTGGCAGTGAGTCACTTCTCCTCCCTGTGGCTCCAGACAGGACCGTGCCGGTGGTCCCTGTCCCCATGTTCCTGCGCAGGGCTCTGCCAGCAGGCAGCCCCCCAGACCCGGGTGCTTTCAGGGATCAAACACTGAGGGGAGGAAGAGGATTTAAACCAGCCAGGAGCCCCATCCCTGCCGCTGTCCCCCAGCTCACTCCCCACCTGCCCGTCCCTCGCTGCCCCGCAGAGCCCTCGGTGCTGGCACCGAAAGGGCTGATCCCAACCGTTCCTCCCTGGCTTGCATTTCCTGACAGCTGCCTATTAAAGCAGGCCTGGGCTGCCGTGCCGGGGAGGCTCCGCTAAGTGGATCCACATGCAATATTCATGGATGGCTTCAGAATAGTTACAGATCCATCACACTTGGCAGCGGGACGGCGCGCTCCTAATGCTGGGCTTAAGCACCTTTTTGAGCCGGAGCCCCGAGGACGGATGAGGCAGAGCTCCGCTGGAGCCGGGGGGCTGGCACAGTCCCCACTCTTACCTTCAAAGCCCCCTGCCCACTCCACAGCCCCCCTCCCACCTCCAGGGAAGCCCTGCAAAGCCTTTGGGGACCTGTGGCCGTGGGGCATCCCCAGCCACCCCATGATCCACTGCTCCTGCCCCAAGCTGGAGTGATTGGATACGGCCCCTCAGCACAGCCAAACCGAGGGAGCCCGGCCGGAGCTTAATTCCCTCACTCCGGGAAAGGTTTGTTTACCAGCTTCTGGCCAGCAGCACACTGCAGCTCCAAACCCAGCCTCATCCCCCAGGATTAATTTTTACACAATCATTCTGGAGTCTGTGATAATCACTCCATAAAAAAAAATGAAGAGATTTGGGATTTTTTCCAGCGCGGAGGATTAGGTCTAAAGACAAGTAATCTGCAGGAAGCTCAGCTGCATGCACACCACTAATCGCTCCCAACTCTTCCCAGCTTTAGCCTTTTCATTAGGATTTTCCCCAGTGGGGCTGCTCGTCCTTGCTGAGGTCGGCTGACACGGGCAGGCAGACACGTCCCGAGGGATACGGCCGTGTGCCAGCCCGCGGGGGCACGGCAGCAGCCCGGCAGGGTGGCAGTGCCGTGAATCCCTGCAGTGTCCTGCATCCTGGGCTGTCCTGCCTCCCCTGGATCCCTGTGGTACCCTGTGTCCCTACGGAGCTCTGCGTCCCTGTGGTGCTGGGGACACAGCTGGGCTCGTCGCCTTTCTGCACTCCAGGGAGGAGCCTCTGGAGTGGGACCACTCGTGCTCCTTGCTCTGGGATGTCTCCAGTTCCTTTGGGAAGGAGGTGCAGCAATTGGCATGGCAAATATCCGACACAGCTGGTGGGATCATTTTAAAACGTAATAAACTGTTAAAATAGATGATGAGCTTAAATCCTGAAGCCTTCAGTAAATTCCTGCTCGTTTAACTAGGGAAGAGTGATTAATAACCAGGGAGCTGGCGACTTCCCCATTCCAGGGGCAGTTGTCTCTGTGTTCCCCTGAGTGCCCAGGAACCTCTGTCACTCGCTGGCCTTGCCAGGCCCAGCTTCACTAAGCCTGGTCCTGCACTTAGAGAAGCAGCCAGTGGAGGAGGTAACAACGCGCACACCAGTCCCTCCCCGTGGACATCCCAGGATTATTCCCATTGTTTCCCACTGAGGCTTGGGACTTAATTCCCATCCATTCCTGGTGGGACTCATCCAGCTCCTGGAGCTGCCAGAAGGGTAAGGGCTCAGAGGCTGAGCGAAAACGCTGCACGTTTTACATTCCGTTGTGTCCAGCAAGCGTTTTTCCAAATATAATTAAAATAAGTACATCTCTGGGACCGGTCTGACAGCAGGGAGCAGGATGCAGTGCCAGGGTTTTAAAACAAAATAACGTAAGCACTTAGAAAAGGACTCGAGCAGACTTTGGGTACTTATGTTCCAAATAATTGTCCCAGGAAACCCGATTCAGCAGCCACCCAGGCTGAAAGCACTTAGGCACAGCGGGCAGGCGTTCAACAAAGCATTTAGAGACCCCGGCGCTGCATCAGCAGGAACCTCGGGGCTCCGGGCGGGAGTGACTCAGGGAAACCGCGGGGCTTGCGGCTGACACGGTCAGGGTCCCGCCCGGATCCCGCTACCATCCTTCCTGAGATCCAGCCTGGATCCTGCCTGGCTCCTGCCAGGGTTCTGCTAGGGTCCCCTTGGCATTCCCCCCGGTTCCAGCCTGAGTCCTGCCTGGCTTCCACAGGGGTGCCAGCGGGGTCCCAGCACGGTCCCCTCTGGTCCCCAACACCCGTGGCAGTGTCCCCCCCGTGCCCCTCTGTTTGCAGCTGCCTCATGTGGCTGCTGCCTCTGCTGTAAGGGTTGGGGTGCGGGGGGTTCGTTAGCGGGGGGTTCATTAGCCCAGCAGTGTTCCAGGAGCTGCAGGTGCTCCCTCCTCACTGCCTTCCCCCAGAAATGTGTCTTCAGTGCAGGCTGAGCCACTGCAAACCCGCAGCCTGGGCTGCTGAAAGCTGCTGCAGACGGAGAAGGCTCCTGGTAATAAATTCATGGATCTCCACACCCCAGCAGGCTGACAAGCACCTGGTTTTAAAGAGACTTTAAAACCACTTGGAGTGCAGTCAGGCAGACTGAGGCCCCCTTACGCTTGGAGACCCCAAACAGCAGCTTCAAAGGAGGGAGGGAAATGGCAAAGATAATCTGGAAAAGGTGGATTTCAGCAGGGGCAAATCTTCAAAGCACAACTTTCCTGTACAGTTAAAAAGACTCTGTCCCATTTTCAGTAAGTGAAAAAGTGGGAACCCAATGGGTGATTCCTTCATCAGGCTTGAAAGCAGATCAATGCTCCCACTTTCTTTTACATGGTGTGGTCGTGCCTCTCCTCACCAGAATACCATCCCTCCTCTGCTCCAGCTGGTTGGAACCTTCTCTCTGTTTCAAACACATTTCTTCCCTTCCTCAGCTTTTTCTAACATCAGTAAAATTTCCATTGGATGCATCTGATGGATATTTTCTTACTGGCAACAGGCTGGTGAGGACCTCCAGAATGCTCCTCCTGCCCTGCCCTGGACACGATGCCAACACTGCTCCAGTTACAGCCAGACCCTGTCCCTGTCCCAGCCCCGCTCTCTGTGCCCACCACAAGCTCCATGGCTTGTCACACCAAGCTGTGCCAGCCGTGCCATCCCTGCTGCCCGAGGTCTGCACCGGGACAGGGTGTCCTTTGGCACCCGGGGTCTGTCCCACCTCCCGCACCCGGACACCGCAGCTGCCTTCACACGGGAGGCACATTCCTCCTTGGAGAGCCTCCGATCCCAGCTGCCCAGCTGCGTATTTCCAGCAAACACGGTGACCCGAACCCGGGGTTTATCGCAGTGCGCCCGCAGCAGCGTGGGACACGCCCTTCCCTGCCCCTCGTCCTCGAGGCCGCTTGTAAAAGGCGCCGTGAGCGGGGAGCACGGCGGGTCCCCAGCCCAGCAGCTCCTCCCGAGCCTCACGCAGGCCCTAATTGAGGCGAGGCGGCTCCGGGCAGCGCCGTGGCCGGGCCTGCGCTCCCGCGCAGCCTCCGGCGAGCCGAGCTGGGTGTCAATTACGGGAAAATCAATGGAGATGCTGCTCAGGACTCCTTTTCACCATTCAGCACGGATGATATCCTTCACTTTCTAGCACTGATTCATTTACTTTCAGCCTCTCCAGGGGCTCCTGACATATTGCTATCTCGGAAGAATCTGAAGCAAGAACTGCCTTTGTTTCCACTGCAACTTGTTGGCTGCAGGGCCGTGGGGCTGGGGCTCACAGAGGGTCAGGAGAGAGGCTGCGGCACACGGCGGGGTTGGAACATTTCTTACCAAAACAGCTTTCCAAGGTGCTCCCAAACCTCCTTTGCATGGGCAGGATAAGGGGAGAAGGGGTTCCAAACCTGGGGCCGGAGTGCCAGTGACCTCCTTCCTGCAGCTCCGGGTGCTCCGGCTGAGCTGTGCCCAGGAGCGGTGACACCGGAGCAGTGCTGCTCCTCCCCTTGGCCAGCTTGGACGGCGCTTGAAGCAACCTGGTCTGGTGGAAGGTGTCCCTGCCCATGAAAGGGGAGTGGGACTGAGTGGTCTTTCCCAGCCCAGCAGCTGGGAGCTCTCCTGGTGCCAGGAGGGTGGAGAGGTGTGTGACACCAGGGTTGCACAGTCTCACTCTTGGGTTTATTCCTAGCCCCAGGACACACAGTCAGGAACTACAGGAGACAATGTTAAAGGTTATAGAACCAAATTCCAAAATATCTAAAGCAAAAAACTGCAGCTGGTTTATCCTGGGAAGGCTGGGACTTCGCCACGTGAAAGTCACATAAAAACCTGTATCAAACAGCTGTTATATCCTACATTCCCAGCCTTTCCTCTCTCTCAACCAAAGCTCCAGGCATCCCACAGGAGCGGGATATAGACCTCGGGCTGTGCTCAGGTCGAACTCCCACTGCAGGTTGGAGAACCACGCTGTGACACAAACCCCAGCCCTGCAAGCTGCTCGTGTTCTTGCTCTTCAAAGAGAGCCTCGTGCATGGAGAGCGTGTAGGATATAGCCCAGAGCAAGGACGGGGCTACAAAGACAAGATTTATTATTTATAAGGCACTTCAGTGAACTCGGGGCTGGGAGGCAGAGCGGGCTGGGGGGGAAAGCTTTGTGAGGGAAAAATGGAGTTTGAAAGAACACTGAGAGCAGTGCACCATGCAGAAGTCACGTTCATGAGGGACATCCCTTGGATCAGAAGTCAGGCTCTCTTGGAGTTCACGTGGAATTTGCTGCGTGATGTAGGGGCCAGTTTAACGAACCTTGGCCCTGACATCAGGCTTTTAAAGAATGAGGGTCTTCCCCGCCAGCACTGGTTCTGCACTGCCCTGCACAGGGTCCTGCAGCCCTGTATGTGCCACCTGTGATCTGTGGTGCCACAGGGAAATGGGGGCTGGGGACAGCGAGCACCCACCCAGACACAGTGTCCCCAGCAGCCCAGGCTCCCCACAGCTGAGCCAAACTCAACCCCCCTACAGACACCCAGAGGGCCTGGGGGATCCCTGCGGCACTGGGGCTGCCGGAAGGTTCCTGGGGCTGCCAGGCTGAGCCCCCCCCAGCCACCCCAGGCTTTTGGGGGATCGCCGCAGAGCATCCCAAGGCAGTGGGAAGGCTGCTCTGGGCAGCCCAGGCTTGCTGGGGGCACTCTGGGCATGTCAGGGTGGCACACTTGGGTTCCCTGCTGGGAGGAGACCCTGGGGCTGCCAGGAGGGGAAAGCTGGGGCTGCTGGGGAGCACAGCAGGGCTGTTGGAGGGGTACCAGGATTCTGGGGTGGCACAGGGGCTTTTCAGAGGGCACTGGACCTGTCGGGGGGAAAACCTGGGTCTGCTGAGGGCCTCAGCGGGGCTGTCGGAGGGAGCGCCGGGGCTGTCAGGACGCACCGGGCCGGGGCTGCCGGGGCCCCCCGGGGCTGGCAGTGCGTGCTCCGCGGCTGCGG
>VXAY01000447.1:140148-174093 GCA_013399855.1 Oxyruncus cristatus | reverse complement strand
CGTGGCGGAGCGGGGGAGGTCCGGCGAGCGCTGTCCGCTGCGGTGGCGGCCGTGCGGGGGGCGCCCGCAGCGCGGTGGGTGCCCGGGGGTCTCCGCCGCTCGCCCCCCGGTCGGGAGCGCGGGAGTGCGGGCAGGCGACTCGGCTGCCTCCCCTCCGGGAGCTGTGGATTGTGGATGTACAGACACAGGGCGGGCTGGGGCACGGGCAGACACGCGTGGGACAGACCGCAGCGCGGGGAGGGGGCCGGGCCGGGGCTCTGCTGTGACAGAGCCGAAATCCGGGGCTGTTTGTGCCGCCGAGCCCGTCCTTCTTTCATTCTGATTGAGGCTGAGCCGAGCACATCGACCCCCGCGCGTTCGTGCTCCCCCGTGGGCAGGTGGCCGCTGGCACACCGGGAGCGGTGGCTGAGGGGACACGGGGGTCTCTACGGTGGGGAAGCGGGCACAGAGGATCCCCGCACACGGGGCAGCAGGGGTGGGATGCGGCGGAGCCGGGGGACGAGGAGCCAGGCATATGATGGATGGCCGTAATCCCTGCCCGACCCCTAACCGAGAGTGCTGCGGGTTAAACACGCACGGCCTGGGGTGTCCAGAAGCCCTTCCGAGGATGCTCGGGCTTTTCCGAGCTGCGGGGCTGGCCCGGCCGTGCTCCCGTCGGGAGAGGAGTGCTGATCCCTCCCGGGCTCCAAGGGCGACTGCAAACCCCTCCCGTCCCTCGCACGGCCGCGGGCACCCGGCTCCGCTCCGCCTGCGGCCCCGGGAAGGTCCCGGGGAGGCGGCTGTGACACGAGCGTCAGGGGGACAGAAGGGGGTTGGGGTTTTTGCCGCGCACGCGGTGATGTCGCCTTCACAAACAAACGCGTATCCAGAGGGAAATCGATGCAGATAATGTTTAGAAGATTAAAAGAGCATTAATGTTGGCAACGGGAGCATCAACGCATGGACCCAGTTTTCATTGATCTGGAACCTGAGCCGGCTCATTTCCAGTAACGCTGCTGGTGCTTTTCCTTCCCAGCACCGGGCCCGGGTGGGGATTCCCCGTGGAGCCCTACATATAGGGCAGAAAATCAGGGATCACAGCTACATACAGAGTTTTATGCCTGTATAATTCTGGATCTCCCCTTTCCCAGTCACCCTGACTGCCTTTGCATCCAGGAGTAAAGTTTGGAGAGAGCTCCGGTGCCGAGTGGGCACGGATTCCCCGTGGAGTGGGAAAGACCTTTGCAAATTACCTTTCCCTTCAGGAAATCGATTATTTAAATTTCCTTTTATTACCACGTGTGAATAAGCAGCTCCGTTGCCTCGGTGCTTCCTTTACTCGCTTGCTTAAATCCCTCTGAGCACGGGGAAAAAGTCTGAAGTGTTTCAGACTTGTGAAAAACAAAAAAACCCCACCAGCTCTTTGCCCCGTACTCCTAAAATTTTTTCCCAAATGGGACAAAAATCTCCTGTTCTTGGCGGGAAATCCCCCTCTCCCTGTGGGAGGTGTAGCAGAGGGGTGTGCTTAGCATTTCTTACTATCGTAGAAGATCATGTTGTTTATCCTATTCTATTCTGATCTAATTTAATCTTATTATTTCTGCGCTTGTTATCTCTTCTTGGGGGTCTTTAAGACTCCCGCGTTGGGGTTTCTGTGCGGGAAGGTGCGGGCAGCTCCCGCTGGGAACAGACGGTTCCGTGCGGCTTTGGAGTTCCGGGGGCTCCCGTTTTGGGGTCACCGTGCCTGTGTCCTGCTGCGGCTGCAGGCGGGGAAGGCGGCGAGTGCCCTCCCGGGGACATCGCGCTGCCCCCGGGGCAGGGATGGGCTTTGGGGCTTTGCGGGGGTTCGGACAAACGCTTGTCCCGCAAAATGACCCGCGAGAAGCCCCCGCCAGGCTCTCGGTCGCCCTGGACGGCGGCACCGCCCCGGGACCCCGTCCCCAGAACGGGCCGGTGACTCCTCTCCTGCTCTTTTCCGCCGGGAGAACGGGGCAGCCCCTCGGCCGGGGTTCCCGGGAGTCCGGGGGGAGCCTGCCCGCACCCTCCGCCCTCCCTCCCTCCCTGTCCGCGGGAAGGTCCCGACGGACAGTCCCCACATTTCTGCCGGGGTCTGCAGAGCGCTCCGCCGCCTGTTTACCTTGCCCATCGCAAGGTAAATTATGATGATTAAACACTTACTGATGATTAAACGCTTTTGTACCAAAACACCATCGATGATTCCTTTGTGCAAAACAGCCGCCCCGACTCCCCTCCGTGGTCTGACCCGCCTCGGGGGAGCGGCGGCCCCGTCAGCACCACGGAGAGCGCAGGAGAGGGATGGAGGGCAGGGAGGAGGAGGAGGAGGGCGGCAGCAGGGGAGAGAGCAGCCCCCCAGGGCAGGCGGTGGCCGCGGACTCTCCGGGTCCCCGTGGCCCGAGGGTGACAGTAACAGGAGTAACAGCTCCACACACACCCCCCAGCGCCAGGGCAGACCCCCTGCACCCGCAGCGCCACGGACAGGGCTCTCACAGAGCAGCTGCTACGAGCGGTGGGCTGTGGACGCTCGTCCGCCCGTCCTCTGCCTCTTTGTGCCTTACCAACACTTTGTGCCCCGCGTTTGGAGGCTGTTTCTGTGTCTGTAGCTACAGCTAAAAATTGAGGCATAGTAACATCTGTATCAAGCATGTTATCTATATCGGTATATCTATTTACAAAAGTATCTCTTAGCACTGCACTAAATATACAGGTACATCAAGGTTCTTTGAAAGGTGCTTAGTGCCTTGAAATATTGGTGCTCTCTTTGGCTATAGATTAGTGGTTGTGTTTGAACAATCCATGCAGTAAATTGTGGTGCCGGGTGATTAATTATATTTCCTACGTACCAACTTTCCAAAATAACATCCTGCCCCAGGCTTTTTTGTTCCACATCATTTCTGGAAGCATTTCTGCCCTGCAGAAATTTGAGTCCTGTTTTTGTGCAGCAAATGGATTTTATCAGATTATTTGATAAAGTTAAATCTGAGCACATTTGTCTTAAATGCACTCCTATATTTTTTCCCTCTACTTTGTTAAAAAACCCAATTAATTGATCACCATGTGTTACTTATTCACTATTTCCTTAAAAGATTTTTTCCCCCAGCATCTTGTTTTTTCCTGTATCTCCTGCCTGTCACCACTTGAACTGAAATATCCCAAACTCAAATATTCCTCTGCAGATGAAAACTGCCACCACTTATTTGTGGCAAGGAATGCATAAAGGGGAAAACATTTTTGCCTAAGAATTATTTTCCAGTGACTGGTCCTGGTTCTTCCCTCGCTCTTTGAAGGGGCGTTTTGGCTCTGCACTGTGGCCCCAGGTGCTCATCCTTAGTGCTCCTCCCTGGTATTCTCCACAAAATCCCATCCTGGATGTTCCTGCCCTGTGCCAGCTGCGAGGGGCTCTTCCTTCCCTTCCAATTAGACATTGCTGGGAGATGAGAAGCTTCCTGCAGGAACCAACCCGCCTGTTCCGAGGCCCCGAGCACTAAAGGCAGCAGACCCCTCATCAGAGCAGCTCCCCCGTAGCTGCCTTCAGAGTGAAACAGGCTCTGCAGGGGCACAGAGAATGGATCTCAGAGGGACAGCAGGGCTGCAAAGGGCTGCAGACATCACTTGTCCTGCCAGTCTGCCCCGTTCCTCGGGAATCTCCAGAGATGGGGATTGCCCAGGCTAGCCAGGCGATCTCTTCCAGGGCTTACAGGTCCAAAAAAAATCCTTGATGACTTGCCTTAATCTCACTTTTTGTCTTTTAAATCTTTTGCTTCTCATCTTATCCCCACTAGACCCAGCAAAAAAGAAGACTCCCCTCCTTCTGAAGGCAATCTGTTTGTATTTAAGGCTCCCATCTTGTCTCGTGCCTTCTCTGGAAAAAGGCCGTCCTACTTGGGCGATGAATATGCAGGGAAAGCTTTATATCCAACGGGACAGATAATACATCTCTTTTTCCACGGTAAAAGATTTTGTATCCAGCTCTATCAATCTTGCAGACTTCTGCATAGAGGGCTCTCTGATTTATAGAGGGGTTTTGCACGCAGAAATCATACCAAATAGACTAATCTCAAATGGGTTCGGAGATAAGATCGGCCAGACAACTCGCTGATGGCAGATAGAAATGCAATCAAAAAAGAAATTGGAGTGTTTTGGGGCTGTTTGGGGTTTTTGAGCTATAAAATCCAACCGCTCCATTGTGAAAGGAGGGACTCAAACCACTGGTAAATGCTGCTCAAAGGAATTATTAGACAAGCAATAGAGGCTGGCAGGTTCCCAAAACACAAATTGTCTCCGAGACCAAAATATCTCTCAGTAAGAGGGAACATATTTATGAGCAGTGGTGATTTTCCAGCAGTTCTCATCCCCCCATAATGGGCACCGGAGCAGGGCCCTGTGCTGAGGCATTAAGCTTTGGCAAGGAGCACACGGCTGCAGGAGGGGAAGGAAGAGCAGCAGGAAATCTTCCTCCGAGAGCTTCCACACACCTGCTTCTCCGTGTGCCCCCTCCCCTGGGCTTGTCCTGCCTCCTCCTTCCCCTGGGCACAGTGGGCATCCACGGCCCCTCTCCCCTCCCTTCCTGGTGCCCAGGGGGAAGGACACTTCCCTCTCCTGCTCAGGCTGAGCTTTCACAATCCCCTGGGAAGAAGGCAATGGGAACTGGAGTGTGTGGAGAAGAACATCCCTCCTCCCTCCAGGGCTGCTCTTGTTTTGTGTGTTCAGCGCTCCTGGGCTGACGTGCCAGGAGAGCTCGGAGAGCCAGGAGGGCAGCACACGTCTGGCTTTCCCAGATAAGCTGGCAGAGCTTTGCTCCTGTCCTCTCCTGTTCTTCTTAATTCCAGCCTATCAATAACAGCCGGTAAAGGAAATATTCATGTCCTGCTTTCTCCCCTGGGACAGGATTTCTGCAAACAGGACCCACACACTGGAGCCTTCCTTTCCCCTTGCAGTAAAGATTTCAGGCTCCTGTTCAGCATTTCCTCACCCACTTCAGCTTTAAATTCCCAGCCCTTTCTTGGACAAGGTGCCTGAAGCACTTCCCTTTCTCCCCAGGAGAAGGTCACAGCTGTTCTGGTGCTTTCAGGGATGTGCTGGCGCATCACTTGGAGCTGCTGCTCCAACAGGCAGAGCACTCAGCATGAGGGGGGTCTGGCTTCATCCGCGTGCCCTGACCTGGGGAATATAAATCCTTGTCACCACAAAGTGTTGTAATTCAGCTGGAAACTATTCGGGGATTCAAAAGGGAGAATCTCCAGAACAAGAGGGAGCATAAATCTCCCAGGTGTTAGCCACGAAGGACTCCCAGTGCAGCTGGAAGGATCCTGAGTTCTGCTGTGCCTGGGGAGAGTTCCCGGTGGTTCTCGGGGACCCCTGTCAGAGATCCCCCTTGGAAGTGGGTTTTGCAGCACTGTGGGAGGGAACAGCCCCTGCCCCACAGGATTTACAGCCCTATTCCAGCCATCCAGCAGATTTACAGGAGGCTGGACACAAACAGCCTGGGAGCTGCTACGTGTTGGAAAGAAGCATAAAAGAGCCACTTCCCCAAAACAATTCCTCTTTTCTTCTCAGCAAGCTGAGGATGCAGGGCCTGGAGAGGGGCAGCACTGGGTTGGACTTGATGATCTCAGAGGTCCTTTCCAACCTGTCTGATTCTCTGATTCTCTGATTCTATTCCTTCTGTGACAGGAAAATCAGGTGAGGGGCCAAGAAAACACCCTCCTGGCTGGAAACAGCCAGGCTGTGCCCTTCTTCTTTGGAGCATTGCAGGAATTCCTGGATCTCCAAACCGGGAACACCTCACTGTTACAGGAGCATTGACTGAGCCAGCAAAGAGATCTCCAGTAACTCCAGATCTTCTCTGGGAACGGAGTTAACACTTTGTGCCACCCCTCCCATCTGTTTTTTCTGGAGAAATGCCACCGAGGGCATTCCTGGGGTTCCAGAAATCAGGAGTTTGGGGTGTGTGCAGCAGCTGGAATGAGCAGCACCCGCTGCTACCCCGACAATGTGATTATTTGCATCTTCATTCCGATTGTTCCTTGTTCCATAATGATTTTGTACACAGTGGAGTACTTAACCTAATTTGTATTGATCCCAATCGCTCTCGTTCGTGCATACTTAATTCAGAGAGGTAATCAAATTGATTTCTGAGGCCTAGTTTTTAAGAGATTTTAGTAACAGAGATGTACAGGGGGTTGCTTTAAGTGAATCACGGCGAAAGAAAAACATTTGAAATCTTTGGAAAACGTTTGGATGGTCATTTCATTGTGTTCAGTATTACCAGAGTAATTACATTTCCCTCGCATTGAGTTCTCTCCGCAGTGGAATCGAGGAGCAGCTTTATTTCCATCAGACAGATAACTGGGTTTAAGTGCCTTTGCACCCCCACGGAACCACAAACATGGGATCAATAGTCACTGCTTATCCTCAGGAGCCATGGAGAGAGGACTTACTGCTGGATTGAGGGAATATTGGTCTCTGCTTGGCTCCTTCTTAACACCTGCTCCTTCCAAGTCACTTTTGCCATTAGAGTAAAAACATCTTAAACCAGAAAGTCCTGGGAGCTGTTTTGTTGGCATTTCCAGTATCCCAGCCCCGCAAGTGGCTCCTCTTCTCCTGGGGCTGCTCGGGAACCACTTCAGCCCCCCGGCCCCCTCCCTGGCCTCCTCCTCTTCCTCCTCCTCCTCCTGTGCTCATCTCCCCGCCGGCTCCCTCCTGGAGAAGCATAGGAGCTGAGGGAGGAGGGAGGCCCTGGAGCATCCCTGTCTCGTTCCCAGGGCTCCTAGATATGTTTCAGGATTTAAGGCCATTTGGAATGCATGGGCTGGCTAAGTTCCTCTCTTCTGGGGAAGGAAATGGAAAATCAGAGTTCCTGTTGCAGAAAATCAGGGAAATGAAATGGAATACTGAGTGTTGTGATACTCAGTGTGTCACAGGCACAGTGTTGGGTCCTGCACCCTCTGAATGCTCTTCAAACCGTGGGGTTGCACTTCAGGCCCTGCTAAGGGAGGCAGCACTGGACCCATTGCAGAGCTCTTCCTGCATTGTTTCTGTGTAAAAGCACCACCTTTAGTCTGGTGTAGAAGGAGAAGGAAGCTTTTAAATTTATTTTTTGCACAGTTACGGCTTCCAGCTCTCGCCGGTTGTCCATTTTCTTCCATAGAATGTGTTCAGTTTTAACCGCAGCCAGTAAATCAAATTGTGCTTAGGATCCAGACTGTCTCTTCCCTTCCCTGCACCGTTAAAATGTTTCTCTTTCTTCCCGGAAAATCTCCTGATTTTATTAGAGTGCTCCCCCCGTTTTTCTCTGCCGAGAGATGCACACAGGACTCAGCGTTTGCCTTTGTGGGGCCTTTTCGAGAGCAAACTCAACAGTTCAAGGGAAGTATTTACTGAATGCATCGAAAAGCACATCCCTCTGCATTATTTATTATCAGATACCAATAACTGTAAAACGCAGAGTATCTCTGGACATAAATTAGTGATGGTAGGAAACACTCCACTTGTCCCAGTGTCCCGGAACCTTTTAGGAGCTGCAGCAAAGATGCCGGTGCTCGTCAGGTCCCCAGCGCCGGGGACACCCCCATGTGGATTTTGGACACAGGGCAAAGTAAAGGCAGCCTAAAGTCTGCTTTTGCAGCTCAGACAGGCAGCAGGGCAATATCTGTGGGGTGTTAGAGGCACAGTCAGAGCCCACATTCTTGCCTCCTGATGTCTTCGGGCTAATGACCTCTGGAGACCCGCAGGAGCATCCATGCTGCTACCTGTTCCCACAGCTCCCAGTTGGAGCCCTGTGCCCGGGAAGGCTGCGCTGGGAGCTGCTCCAGGCACTCCCCCACAGCCCCTGTGTCGGGGTCGGACCCGGCTCTCTGGAGCATCCTCGTCTTACGCTCTGGGGTATTCTGAGATCTGACCTTGACCTCCCTCCCAGAGGCAGCTCTGCTGCAGCCACCGGAACGTGGGGTCAGGATTAGCCACCCCAGCAAACTGTTGCAGTTTCCTGCAGAAGTCCTGTGAGATGCCGTGCCCTGCCCAGAGGGAGGCTGATCAGTTGGCACTGGCTGGGCCAGGCTCCCGCGGTGCCACGCTCTGCACAGCTACAGCCTGACTTTGGGTTAATTACAGACATTTCCACTGGCCGAGTTCTGCTTCTGGGCCAGATTCATTTCACATTCCAGACCTGCAGAATTATTTAACAGGGCTGCTTAAAACCCACCCACTTATCAATTCCCTGCGCCTGTTTTGTGCCGGCACATTCCCTGACCGTGTCAACATATGGATTTTCTCCCCGTGCTCGGCGCAGACAGCCTGGCAGGGCTATTTTTAAGTGTGGGTGTGCTCCAGCAGCGGTATTGGTTTCAGCACTGGCTGTTCTCTCTCTGCTAATAAATACAGGGAGCTATTAATACGGATGTTTTTAGGATCCATTAGCATCGCTCAGCGCAGCCATGGTCCGGCACTGCCGCCCTGCCCGACCTGAGCTCTCAGAAGGCTTCACCCCTGGGAGATACCTCACGAAGGGGGACAGGAGACGGGAGCCGTGCCCTGGGGGGTGATGACACTGCAGAAGTCAGGCTGGAGGGGAAGGGCCAAGGTGAGGTGGTGCCAGAGCCCCAGCCTGGAAGGCTGAATTTGTCCTGTCAGATGGGGTTTTGCCCTTGGTGGTCACACAAAGTTGCTGCCACCGAAGCTTTGACCAGGGTTTGCTTCGGGGTGTTTAAAGGGATAAAACTCATGTATAAGTGTTATTCCTGGCTGTTGGGAGGTTTTTGGGATGGGAGTGCAAATGCAGCCCCCTGGATTTCCCCAGGAGCCCTCAGATCCCACCTGCCGGAGCTGTGCCGGCTCAGCCGGTGTCACACCCACGGGGTGGCCGGTGGGGTCTGTGGGCCCCACCCTGACACTTTCTCTCTGTCTCTGCCCACCCCTGCCCAGCCTGCAAACGCAAAGAGCAAGAGCCCAACAAAGAGCGGAACAACTCCCAGAAGAAATCCCGCCTGGTCTTCACGGACCTGCAGCGCCGCACGCTCTTCGCCATCTTCAAGGAGAACAAGCGCCCGTCCAAGGAGATGCAGATGACCATCTCCCAGCAGCTGGGCCTGGAGCTCAACACCGTCAGCAACTTCTTCATGAACGCCCGCCGGCGCAGCCTGGAGAAGTGGCAGGACGACCTGAGCTCCGGGGGCTCCTCCTCGGCCCCCAGCTCCTGTCCCAAGGCCTGAGGGGGCACGGCTGGCACGGCACGGCCGGCACGGCGCGGCAGAGAGAGCGGCTTCCTGCGGGGCCCTCCACTGGTGACTTCTAAAGCACAATCCTCCCACCACCACCCCAGTCCAGCTGTCCCCGGGGACGTTCCTAGGGCTCCCCGTCCGTCCCAGCAGGCGCGAGTTCCACGTCCACCTCCCTCTGGACAATACAAAGCTCAGGACAGGCGAAGCAGGTCTGAGACGCAGGGGAGCCATTCCCGAGGCAAGTTCCTCCTGAGCCCGGATTTCCCCGGCCGGCGGGAGCTCCCGATCCAGCGCCTGCCGTGTGCTGGCCACACCGCCCCGCAAGAACGGAGCACAAAGTCTGGCACTAAAGAACCCAAGACCCTGGTTTTAAACTCAGGCATGGTTTTTGTTACGTTTTTTAAGGAGAAAAAGAAAGATCAAATTTAAGTTTTTGTTCCCTTAGTTTAACTTAATCAGCTTGTTCTTGGATCAGACAAATTCAGTTCCCTCGAGCTCAAAGTATCAAGCACAAAGCCGTAGCTACAGCGCTGGGCCCGGCCCTGGGCTCCCCGGGGCTGCGGTGCCAGCTGCAGTCTGACACCCCTGGAACGCTGGGGGCACCTCAGGAGCCCCGAGCACAGCTGTCAGTTCGTCCCAAGGTCTGTGTTTGTACCTCAAGCACACTCGGGAGGTCGACGGAACTGCTACAGTACGCGGAGCAAACACAATGTTTCGAAAGATCTAGATTTTTTTAGGTCATTATTTACATCCCGTTTGGTTTCCTGGAATCTGGTTTCTCCTCGGCAACGTCCTTGTTACTGAAACCTTTTTAGCATTCGAGGTATTTCTGTTCATTTTTTCGGTATTTTATGGTAACTTCAAGCAGGAAAAAAACCAGAAACAAACCCTCCAGATGCCACCGACCGTTTCAGACGTGCCGCATCTACTCCATTGCATCCCCAATTCCTTTTCCCCGCCCGCTGCCCGAGCCGGCGGGAACACAGCACACCAAAGAGACAGGATTTCTGCAAGCCAAAGATGTTTATAACCTGCCATTTCTCCTCGCCATGGCTGGTGTGGGTGGTCGGGTGGTGCTGGGGAAGCCTCCCGAGCTCCGAGCCCTCTCTCCACCCCGTGCAGCGGAGCCGCCCCGGCGGCACCGACACGGCCGCGGCCGCCCCGTGACTGGTGACCGAGCGCGGTCGTGGCTCTTTAGAGACACTTGAGACTTTTTTTATGTACTACTTAATCGAAACCAAAGAAACGTTTTCTGCACCTACTTCTTCTGCAACAAACTGTTCCATTGAAAGATAAAATAAAAAACTTAAAAAAAAAAACCAAGGAAGCACGTCAGGAAGCAAACGAGTCCCACACTGTGTTTTACAGACATCTCGGACGTTTTCGGAAGCAGATCTCAAAGAAAGGGTTGAAAAGAACGAGAACAAAGCAAAGCCAGTACAATTGCTGCTTCGTTTGACAACTCCAGTCATCTTAAAGTTGAAGATTGTCTTTAATTTGTGCCTATGCAGTTTTTTCAAAAGAACAAGGAACAGAGCAACCAAAACCTCAACAGCTACAATACCAAAGATGAGGATTCTCACTACTTGTGTTTCAGTTTGTTTTCTCCTCTTGCACGACTAATGCACATAACCCCACTGGTCTCTGGACAGGTAACACTTCTGAGTCTTTGTGCAACCAAAAGGGTGGGTTTATTTGTTTTCCCTGTTTTTGCCCCACATGGCACCTCTCCAAGAGCTGCGCAGACTCCAAGTGCAAGATGTTGGGATACTACACCGGTACGTCTCCTCCCTCCAGCAAAAACTTGTGGGTTGGGTGTGACCTGTGTGTTGGTCTCCTGTGTGTCCAGAGCTGTGAACAGCCACCCTCCTGTGTGTCACATTAGCCGAGAAACCTCCACCCTCCCTCCTCTTCCCCGGGGATAAAACTTGCCATACGGATGATTTCTGCCACCGTCAGTGCTGAGCAGCACCACAGCCTCGCTCCAGACCTCCACCTGAACCAAAATCAGGTTGTCAGCAGTTCACGTGGCAGTTCAGGAGCTGGTTTTGACATATTAGATATGTAATGTTTGTTGATCCAGGTCATGACGATCTGAATCATGACATGTCCAGATTTATCCCAAAGCTGGAGCACAGTGGTACCCCCTTGCTCCTCTCTGCCTTTAAATAAGGGGTTCTTTTTATCAGCTTCACGGAACTGCTGCAGTCATTTCCCAATGATTGCACTTGAAAAAGAAAGAAAATCAAGAAGCCTCATCTGCCCAGGGCAGGGGAGGTTTCTGGAAAGCAAATTCAGGATCCTTCCAGCTGAACTGACAGCACAGGCCTGCTCTGGGAATCCAAGCATCCTTCTGCAGGGATTTCCTGGCAGACTGTGCATGATTCAGACAAGAAGCCTGTTGCCAGACATGGAATAAAGCTGCCAAAATCTGGTTCAGATCTGGGCTGTGTACTGAGCGTGTACCAAGGGCTCCTCACCCAAATCCCAGGTATTTGAGAGGAGCCTGGAGCCAGCAGGCTGTGGAGCAGGGCCCAGCTGAGGTGGTTGGTCATGTTGAACCTTCACTTTCATTCCCACCCAGGTGTCCATCAAACCAGCCTCTGCATGTGCATTTTGAACCTGGCACTGCCCTCAGGGGAGGTGTCTCACACTGGCACTGTCCCCCCACCATCTGCAGCGGTGCCAGGCATCCGTCCCTTTCCTCACGCTCCTGTAACCGTGGCAGGAGATGCCACAGCACTGGTGAAAACCCCAATGCCCATTCCTCACCTTCCCTTCCTGCAGCTGCAAGGCAGGGAAGTGCATTGGATGGGCCAGGGAATGAGCCCAAGTCATCCTCTGAGCGTGTGCTTGGCTGACACTTCACCCGAGGGACACCTTCCCTGAGGGCTTTTCATTCCCGCCCAGAGTTCATCCCAACAGCCCTAACAAAGGAAGTCTAGGTCAGTTACAAAACCATTTACAAATGTCTTTTGCAATTATTTACAAATTCCTCCTGGGTGAAATCACTCCTTCTCTCCAAACTGTGGAAGTGTTTGTTTACAGCTGGGTAACAACACCATGAGGCTTCTCTGGGCCGGGGCCTCAAGTACATCAACAGTCACAGACCATTTTCATCCACAAATCCTGCTGCATTTTTTATTATCCCTGCACCTCTCCTGGCCCCATGTGACATCTTCCATCTCACTGCTTTTATGTAGCATACATAAAAGCCTCCTGGCTTTTGTGTAGCAGCTGCCTCAGACGAGGAGCGTTGGAATCCCGGACTGTGGCTGGAGATCCCTGTGTGCGTGAGCAGAGTACGTGCCCTATTCTGCCCTAACCCAAACTCCAACAGATAAGTCCTGGTTCTGTACCATGCATTTGTGAATCTATAGAGCTGTGTAATGTAACTTGTTGCTTTATTTATTCTGCTACAAAAGACTGGTGTGTACAGAGAGTATCCCAGCATCTTCCGGACCGGGAACTTGGAGTTACAACCGTGGGCACAGCCGAGATGAATTCAACTTTCAAGAAACCTTGGATATTGCTTTAATTTCCCCTGAAGGAACACGAAATGTGCTCGAGGACTTTGGTTGAATAGCTTTATTCTGGATCTCTCTTACCTACAGCTGAATCCAAAGACCTGAGAAGGACTCAACAAGCAAACCTCGCTCGTCCCTGCGGGAGGGAAGGGGGATCTCAGCCCTGCAGGAGGGAACGGGAATCTCCTCCCCCGAAGGAAGACACGGTAACGACACCACACGGTGTTGCAAAGAGTGCGCTGGCTTCGGACACAGCCAATGCTTTTCTTGCTTGTCACAATTCCTAAGTATTTTTAAGACATGGGGAAACTTTCTACTTGGCCTCCTTTATATTTATTAAGGGGAATTTTTATTGTTTAGATTTTTTAAAAAGGCAAAGCTTAAAATGGTTTTATTTTTTTTTTTTTCCCCAGACACTTGTGGGTTTTGACCTGATATATTATCTATCAATAATGTAATTTATTTAAATTAGTCTTAGGGCAGGTCCTGAGATCTCTGTTCAGTCTGAATCCCATTGAGTTTCATTTGAGCTTTCGAATTCAGTGGCAGTTTTGCCTGAGTGCAGACTGCGGGGTCAGGCTCTCGTGGTAGCTATTTGCAACTATTTAATTCACTCATCTATGAACTCATTTGGGATTAATTTTGCTTATTTATCGATTTGACTGTTGTAGCGCATCAGAGATGCGAAGCCTGTTAGTAAATACACCGAAGAGTTGGTGTTGCTTCCTAGAGCAGCCAGGTTCTGTTAGACAGGGAGAAACAACTCGTTCCATGAAACAGGAGTCTAGCTTTAATTCCCTCTTTTAATTAATTTTAATTGTTTAAGTATCAAAGGTTAAATTATTTAAGTTAATCTCCTCCCACCCGACTGGAAAGTGCGACGTACCTTTATTATGGCACGTGAAGCCTTCGTAATATAACTTATTTATTTAACTTATTCATCACCACCCCGGGATGCCCTTGTAGAGTTTTTATTTTTGATTTAGAATTATTGATAGAGCACTACAGCTGATCTCCTGTAAGAACAGCAGAGCAAACTTTGAGGACAAGCAAAGAATATTCAAACCTGAAACTGTGTGTTCAGAAAAATAGTTTAAGAAAAAAAGACACTGGGATACTTTGCCTGAACTTTGTGGCTTCTTAAAACTTAAGCTGGGGGTAAAATAATCCATGCCAAGCAAAAAGAGAGAAACCCTTAAACTAGCTGCTTCCAAGAATGAACTTCTATGTGTGGAAAAAAAGAGAAAAAGGAAAAAAAAAGGAAAAAAGAAAAAAGCCAGAAAAAAACCTTTGTATTTCTAGTGAGAACCAAAGAGGCTACCTCACTGACTTTTCCATTTGTAATTTTAATCGTGTTGATGATACCAAAGATACCAAAGATTTCTTTCTCTGTGCGGTCTGCATTCTGCTTGTGCTCTCTGACAGCTCCCACCGTTCTCTCCTACCCTCAGTAACGTTCAGCTGAGCCCAGATTCCCAAAGAAACGCTTCCCTGGAAGCTGCCAGTTCTGGTGACGCCCTTTTCTGTGTTCCCTTTGCCTTCCTGCCAGCTAAAGCGTTCGGAGACGTGGAGCCGTGCCCACGCCAGGCCCTGGCCGGGAGCGGTTGTGCTGACCTGGAGGTGAATCCGGGCTGTGTCCCTCAGACATTCCCTGGGAAAAGGCTCTGCGGGTGCCCCTGAGCCATTGTGGGGTGCATTTGCAGCAGCAATTAGCATCACTAATTATTATTTTCCTGCCTGAGCAGAGCCCGTGGGCTGGTCTGGGGGTGAGCAGAGCCCAGGGCTCTCCCGGGCTCCAGGGAGGGGGTTCTCCTGCCCTGTGTCCTCCATGGGGACCTGGCCCAGCGGGCACAGCAGATCCAGGGGCTGCTCCCTCCTCCTCACCTTTGGTTGTTGTTTACAATTACAGTTTTCACATAAAAATCAATTAATTACTTTTCTCAAGCTAGCAATGAAGCGAGGCTACATTAAGCTCCATTAGCATCACGTTCCTGAGTGATTATTTCCAGGTTGGTTGGTTGGCTGGGGAATTAGTGGTGCCCTTTGGCATCTGGGTCTTGCAGCCTGGTTTATCCTGTTTATGGGACTGAACCAAGGCTCAGAGGAGCTGAATCCACCCCTGGGCTCTGCTCGCTCTCCCCACTGCTCTGTGCCCCTGGGCTTCCCCCAGCCCCAGCTGCTGCAGGGCCTTTCCCTACGGAATGTGCCTGAGCCATGCCCTTGGATTCACAGAGGTTACCGGCAGCTCAACACAAGCGCTCCGCTTTAATTAAGTGTTGCCTTTTATTTTGTGTTTCTTTTGGGCTTTATGTCTGTGTTGGAAGCGGTAGGACGTGACAAGTGTGCTTCTCTCTCTCTCTCCGTGTTCCTTCAATACAAAGCTATAATAATTCTCAGGATGCCTTGCGGGCGGGGGAGCCGCCGCTCCCGGTGCCCTCGGACACAGACCGTCCCCAGAGCTGGCAGGTCCCGCAGGGTCCCACCAGACTCAGCCTCACTGCAGAGTGACGTTACCACGGGACGAGTGCCTTGCTTGAACCAAAGCAACCATTTTGCCAGTCTAGACCTCTCTGTGCTTTTTTTTATTCTTCCTGTGAATACCTCAGCTTAACTGGGCTGCCGAATCGTACCTGGTGGGCTTTGTACTGTGGTGCTTTGCAATGCAGCCCTGCAAAGAACAGACTCCTGAAAATACCAAAGGCTCTCCTCCTCCTCCTCCTCCTTCTCCTCCTCCTCTCTCTCCCCGATCTCTCTCTCTCTCCATGGTTCCAAAGCTTTACTAAACTGGGCACGTTGGCAACGCAGACCGTGCAATCCCTCACCGAGTTTTCTCAGATATACCTCATAGAGAGTAGCTGTTTAGAGTAATGTTATTATAGCGTATGTAATAAATTATTCACTGTTTCTTTTTGGTAACTGTGATTTAAAAAAGGACAAAAACAAAAAAAAAGAGAAGAAAAAAGCTTTATACGTTTTAGGTTGTGCTTTTGTACTAGACGGAGAAGGTGCGCTTAAAAATGTACGTCAGTCTTTCTTCCCCTTGGGTTTTTCTTTTGTTATTATGGATTGGGGAAAAGTTGCAGAATGAGCCCAAAGTTTACAGTTTCATATTTTGCTGAAGAAACAATCTGTGTTCATTTGCTCTGTTGGGGGGTGGGGGAGTGGGAGGGAAGGGAAAAAAAAAAGAGGAAAAAAAAAAAAGGATTATTTTCTACATTTGTGCTACTTGGTCTGAAGAGCTGATTGTCCTGTGTGACAGTGTAGTATTATAATTATAATTAGCAACTGCCAATCAGCGCTCCCATGTTTATGCATGAGGCAAACCCTTAGCAGTGTGATGCATCGTGGTTCTTAATGGCAACTTCTTCCTTTGGGTTTGGGACTAGGTCTTTCTGTTGATGGTATTTATTTATGCATGGAGCCTGTTACCCGTTCGCAGTCGTGGCGCAGTTGTGTTTGCATTGGCACTGGGAAAACACGCCCAGTTGCTCCCCGTGGGGGTCAGTACTGCTCAGGGCTGGTGTTCCATCAGCTCTGCTCTGCCAACGTGTTAAACAGACCCGAATTCAACTCCAGTTCAAGGAAATTGCAATTTGAGGAGAAGTTCGGCCAACTGGCTGCTACTTCCCAGCTGATTCGATTTGTTCAGTCGCATGAAAATACACGGAGCCAACTGTGCGTTTTTCCCCAGGATCAGGAGTTCCTTTGGCTTTATGGTAGCCCTGGGGCATGGCGGGGAGCAGCCAGGGTGGGGGTTCGGGCTCTGGACACGGTGGGCACCCATCCCTGGCCTCACCTGGGACTCTCGCCCAGCACCTGCTATGCCAGCACAGGCGCCCGGCAGGACACACGAGTGTGGGATCAGCAGGTGTCCCAGCCACGTCCCCTGTCCCTGTGGACAGGCCTGGGATGAGTGTCCATCCGCACTGCTGCTGCTGGAGGGAGCAGCCCCTCACTCACCCCCTCTGCCCTGGCGTCAGAGGTGTTTGCTAAGGTGCTTTACACCCCTTTGATTTGTCCCCCGTGTCCCCAGCCGGATTCAGGCTCGAGCCCCCCGTCTCCGACTGGGTTGTATTTTCCCCCCGGGTCCAGCTCCCGAGCCCTGCTGTCCCCCCCAGTCCCGGGGTCATACTGGCCATAAAGCCAAACCAACTGCTCCGCACACGTCCCTCTGGGTGGAAGAGTGTGGCCTGGGGAGGGGGGAGCCACAGCCTTCTGAGGAGGCATCTGAGTCCGTCAGTAGTGTTTATATCGTCTGTCATTAAGGGTATTTTAGAGATGTGCTTTCATTAGTGCAAAGAGACATTTTTATTTGGCCTTACTTGCTAGGTTGTGATGATAATGAAAGCTGTGTAATATAGTCGGGTTATTTTCTTTCCTTATTTCTCTGCCAAAGACAGTAACGGACACAAGAACTTTAGAGAGGGGTTTTTGTAAGACAGTTGATGATTGTAAGAGTGGTTAATCTTCCAGAAAGCTTTCCATGTTCTTCCGCAATAAGCAGGCCCGGGATGGCTTGGGCAGATCCCACCACTCCTCACCGACGCGCGGCTGTTGTCAAACCTACACCTGCATTTCTCAGTCCAAAGGCAACAAGGGGTATGTGAGGCCGTGGCAGTGGCACAGCGGGGCACGAGCTGCTCCAGCCGCCTGCCACGCGCCAAGGTACTTGTATTATGAAATTTAAGGTCTATTTTATTATGTCATTTTATGTCATTTTTTAACTTTGTGGAAGGTGATATGTTGAACTGAGTGTAAGCTGAGTTTTTCAGACAAATAAAGTAGCTAAAGAGTGAATGTTATTTTATCATTAAAGGGTTTTTACTCACTGATTTGTGCCAATAGATGTCCTTTATCTCAATGACAAGTATTACATTGCTTTCAAAGTTTTATTTATAGCTATTGATGTAAAACCCACACACACATATTATTTGCCAAAGTTCAATAAAGGAGGAAAACAACACTTTTGCTTCCTTGTGCGATCAAAAGTTCCTGTTTTTTTCCAGGGTTTTTTCCACCACAGCCCAGTCCCACACCATGGGGTGAGGTGGAGCCAAGCCTGGGCTCGGGCTGCTACTGCTCTGCGGGATATGGATGGGTGAGGAGACCTGAGCACAGCCAGAATAATGCAGGACCACATCCCAAAAATGCTGCCTGGGATGGAGGGCCTGGCCAAGTGAGCAAAAGGTACTTGGAAAAAGATCTGGCACCTTCTCTGATGGTGTTAGAGGAGAAATCCCTTTATATTTATGTAAGTCCTGGAACTAACATGATGCAGTGCAATTACTGTGAAATTAAGTAAATTATTGCACTTTCATTCCCTAAAGCAGCTCTACAGGAGGAGGCAGGAGGTTCCTGGAGCTGAAATTCCACGGCAAGGAGGATAGAGCAGGTTTGCCTTCAGTCATTCATTCATTCATTCACCCCAGCTATGGGCAAGTCTGGTTTGTTTTGTCTCCTGGACTAATCTCATCATAAGCAGATCAAAAGCAAAACAAAATGCACAAGGAAAAGCACTTTCCTGTGCTACTCCTAAAGAACCAAACACACAACTGATCCTTTCCTCCCCCAACCGCCTCCAGCTTCATCCCTCTGCCCACCCGGAGCCAGGGGCAGGGGCAGCCAGGGGAGGACACAGGAAGGACCCCAGACCCCCAGAGACACCTCCATGTCCCATCCCCAGGGCAGCAACGAGGCACTGCATGGTTTGTTATCTGGGATCTAACCTTGGCACCGAAGTCTAACCTTGGGGTTAATAAACTTGGGGAAAAATTGGTTTTCATGCTCATTCTCTCCACGTCCCTCTCTCACACTGAGCCAGATTCTGCCATTAATTAAATTTACGCTGCTTCATTTCACTTTGCTGAGTGGCCACGGGTGCAGATAAAGGCAGACCTGCCTCCTCAGCACTTTGTGTCACAGAACCCAGGACGTGGCTCTTCCAGGCTCCTTCCCTTCACCCTCTGCCTGGGGTGTGCAGGAGGCTCCCGTGGAACAGGAGGGCCCTGAGCCCTCCGTGGCCCCGAGCTCCAGGAGCCCCCGGGGCTGAGCCAGGAGGAACACTCTGCTCCCTTCCTATGCAGGGCTCCAGCCTCCTCCAGGGCAGGGAGAGGAGCATGTGAGCCACCGGGAAGGCAGCCGGGTCCGGGGAGGGTAAAATAACTGTCACAGCAACGAGGGAAAAGCAGTGACACCGAGACTAATGCAGCCACCGGAGGGTCGTTTCCGTTTCACTTGTGGGCTCGTTCCCCCGGGAATCCATTTTCCAGGCACTTAGCAGTGGGCACAGCTGGAAGAAGGAAATGGGACCATTTCATTAAGCTGCCAAAAAGCTGAAGGAGGATCTGGGTGCGTGGCAGGATTGCAGCTGGGCTGGGGTGCTGTACCAGCAGCAGCTTGTCCCAGTGCCAGGCACTGGGGTCCAGGGCTGCCTCTGTACCCAGGGTGAAGGGATCAACTTCCCTGTCCCCGCTGGAGCTCATTTCCGTGAACTCCCCCCAACTCACTGTTTCCTAACCCTGCCAGGGATCACACAATTACTCCAGTTTAAAACGCGGTAAAACCCCTCAGAGTGATAATAAACAAACCACCAAAGCAGCACTTCCAGCGCAGGGTGCAGGGACACGCCGTGGCAGCCAGGCTGGGGGTGCTCCCCAAAGCCTTCACCCGCATTGCAGGGCAGAGCAGCTCAGCCCTAAGGAGGGGGTGTCTCCTCCTCCTCGGGCAGTGCCGGCAACAGCAGTGCATCCGTCAGGATGAACCTGACAGTAATGATCTGCCGTGCGGGACCCGCAGGGAGCGCAGCGCGGGTCCCTCCTGACTGCAGATGAAGTGCCCGCAGCTTTCCTGATCCCAACGCCCCGCAGTACGTGAAGCCCTGGGGGCGTTCCCTAGGAAAAGAGCCTGGGAGGCAGCCTGCAGGGAAAGCTGCACCCTCACACCCAGAGGGCAGGATGAGGGAAGGATGTTTCTTTGGGGGGAAAACAGCAGGAGCTTCTGCAATACCACTGATACATGTTTTCAGCACGTGTGGGATGGAGGCGCTTCAAGAAAACAGCCAGGAGTTAAAAACAGTGGAGAGAGGCGGCACAGCAGGGTGGGATGGTCGGGCGGGAACAACCACTGTCGATGACCCCGCACACACAGAGAACAAGGCGAGGGCAGCTCTGCCTGCACAGGCTGCACCCTCTGGGAGCTGCCTTTGGCCTCCACACAAACCTGCGGGAGCGACTCCAGGGTCCGGCGCAGAAAGGGATAATGGCAGGAAGCCATAAGATATTAAACCAGCAGATTAAAACAAACAAGACCACTTTGGGTCATGTTACACATCCCTTCCCTCCCGGCTGACAGCAAAGAAATGCAAGGCAGTAAAAGACAATCGTAGCCCATAATGGCCCAATAACTCCGGGATAAAAGCGCTGGGGGAGTTGGCTGTGAGGAGCCCCCCCAACCCCCGGAGCCGCTCCGAGCATTATCCCTTAAGTGCTCGTTTAAGCTTCCTTGGAAGTGCCGCCTGCCCGCTGGAGAAATGCAATTAGGCCTCGATTGCGGGTGATGTTCACACGTTATGGATCATCCTTAAAAATGACAGGAAAACAATGAGCGAGGGCTCTGGATTCCGCATGACAGCTCCCTCTCCATCCTTCCAGGAGGAAAACCAGCCCCCAGCAACACGCCCACCCTGTTCCCACAGACACGGGCAGTGAGGGCAGGGACCCGTGTGCTGCTGGGCCATGGGCAGCATCAAGGGCCAGCCCTGCCAGGGCACCAGAGGGTACAACAGGCCTTCCCACAGGGTACAGAGCACACATCACCCTCCTGCCGAAATTAATAGCAGCAAATGATCTCACACCCCCACAGGAATTCCAAACTCTTTGAGCAGGACCCTCCCTGTGCCCACATGAAGCTTGGCAATGCCCTTTCCAGAGGTGTTTGCACGCCCAGCAATGTCTGCGAGTCCCGGCCAGCCCTGGAGCTGATCCCGCCCCCCCAGCGCCCTCAGCTGCATGTACCTGCTCTGCAGTTCCAGGCTTCCCCGTATCGCACGTGCCGGCGCTGTCTGGGGCGGCGCTGATGTTCGCAATGGCTCTGTCCAGGCCCGGTCCTGCTCTGCTTTCAGCTCTGTCCGGGTACTTCAGCTCTCGGCCGCCGGGTCCGGCTTTCCGAGGCACCAGGGAGGGTGAAGGTGCTTTCCCGCGCTTTCCTGAGGGCCCCGGGAGCCGCCCACAGAGCAGCAGGGGGTAATGTCGCCCTTCAGGGCTCGGCGGAGAAGGGGCTTTGCCACGGGCAGGGGAAGCTCCCGCTATCCCGGGTTGCTCCAGGCCCCCTCCAGCCTGGTCCTGACACCTCAGGGATGAGGAAGCACTTCCTTCCCCCCTCATGGCCTCGAGATCTCTTGGCCCTTGGGGCTCAGCTGTCACCGGCAGCCGCTCCCAGAGCAACCTCTGAGCCCGGGTGGGGATCAAAGGCCACATGTCCGAGGGAAAATCCATCTCCACACACACAGTCCACCTGGAAAGGATGCCGTCCAGCCAGGCCAGTGGATTCAAACTAAATAACCTTCTCCTGCCACTTACTGCTGAATACAAATTTAACAGGAGAAAAAAAAAAGGGCAGGTTTTAGATCTGGTCCAAATTTACAAATCCCTGTGCTCCACAGGCAGGAGCAGAACCTGCTCCTGAGGGCTTGAAATGCTGAACTACAAATAAATCCCTTGCCCGGAGCACCCAGGTTGTACTGCTGGAGACAAGAACTTCCACACAGGATGAGAGACACCGCACAGCCCGTACACACTTGAGAATCTGCTCACAGAAACACAAGGAGGAACAAAGCCAAGCAGGAAAGCAGGTGGAAGTGAGCCCTTTGGAAGGAAGGAGGGAAGGAAAAGTGCTTCCACAATGTCAGAGGTCATTCTGGATTCAAATATGACATTGCTAAAGTTCTGCTGTGCTCACACAGCCAAATCCCTGTTTAGAGGCAAAACAGAGAGCTGAGATTCCAGAGGAAAGGAAGGAAGGACCATCACTGCTCTCCTCTGTTCTTCCCACCCTCCATCCATCCCGCTCTCTCTCCCTGTCACAACTCAGTAACAAGAGCTCACTAATGGATCAGCTTAAGTATCCAATAGCTCCAATCACTGCTCTAGAAAATAATCAATCAAGCATTTAATTTGTAACATCAGCAAGGAGCTGCCCAGAGACCACGGAATAAATTATCCAGCACAGGTGGGATCCAAACCAGGGCAAATCTCTGAGTGATCATCTCCAGCCTCTTCAGGGGGTGTAATTCACCCCAGCCTGACTCAGGGGGTGCAGAGAGGACCCCAAACACCAGCATAAAGGGCTCTCAGAAAGACACATGGCTCAGTTATTTCTTCCAAAAAAGTTTAATTGAGATTCCATCCTTATGGCAAACAACACGCAGTAGGATTATCCAAATGGGCTGTGTTACATCAGTGGAAGTTCTTGGTCAATCTGAAGTGCATATGTTGGGCTAAAAGCAAGTATCTGTGCACATCTGGCATTAAGAGAATCAAAGGAACAGCTCTCACTTGCAGCCTACACTTCCTGGTGACTCCCAGCTCTCTGGGGTGGTGGAAAGGGAGAATACACTGAGCTTTTAGGTATGCCTAGGAAAAGCCTGGCCCCTCTGAACTCAGCTGTGCCCTCCCTGCTGCCTCCAGGGAGGGCAGGAGGCCAGCTCAGACACCCTCCACACACCTTTCCGTGCCACAGCACCTTTTGGAAGCTCCCACCTTCTCTGAAGCGCAGCCAGGACTGAGGGAGAGGTTAGAGAGGAACTCAAAGGAGAAAAACTTCGACTCAATGAAGGAAAGACAAAAGCCACTGGAAAGGGCTGAGGAAGGCACATGCATGGATGGGAGTCATCCCTCCTCGGGGCAGACACTCACCCAACCCAGTGACACTGGCTGTGAGAGATGAGGGACTCCTCAGAAACCTGTGTTAAAACTAACCTGTGACAACAAACAGTACCACCAGCTCTGAGAGACAGGCTCCATCTGCTAAAAGCTGAAAAATCAAGTGGTTTCTACATGATGGTCTAATAGCAACAGAGTAATTATCCCACATGTGGTTAGAACAGTCAAAAGTGAATTTTAAGTATCTCTTATTACTGGGGACAAACATAATGCCTCAGAATCTTTGCCAGCTACTACTTTTAGGACTCTCTCCAGTATGGAAATGGCAAGCCAGTCTGTAGTTATAGTATCACAAGGTTCATCTGAAGGTAATCTTCACTCTCCACACTTGTAAATGTGCTGGTCACAGCCTGGGCCACCCGAAGGTCCATGTCCCCTCCAGCTGGGAGGAAACAGGAGTAGGAAGATTTGATAAATCAGATCGTTTTCCACTGACCCCTAAGTGTCACCCAGAGAAGGGGGAACAGAGAAAGTTCTTTGCCCAAGGACAAAGAGAGACATAAGGCCAATGTTCCCAGACGTCCTGGACATTTGTGCTCCTTTTTCCTGCCAAGGCAGCGAGCAGAGACCAAGCATGGAGCACGAGAGGCAGAAGAGATCCCTCTGGCTCCCTGCCACTGACACAGGCACAGGCTTGGAGGGTCAAGGAAGACTTAGTTCTGTGAGGGACAGCAGTGATACAGCCAATCTCGGTCTGTCTCACCCTGGGAAGCAGCTATGGCAGTGGAGATAGGCAGCTCTCCAGAGGTATCAGGGATTTACACCACTCCACAGCAGCACTTGGCCCACAGGCTGCTCAACACATCCATCCGCTCCTTTGGTATCCCACCTTTAGTTCTTCCAACAGGACAGAACAAGATAAAGCCCTGACACCCCACGAGAGGCCTCTTCTCTCCTTAAACACTGTTCTCCAAAGAGCAGAGGTGCAAACTGCTCGTGCCTCCTCGTTACCTGAGCAGATCAACCTGGACGAGCAGCGTGGCTTCCCAACCACCACCCGTTATTGCCAGGAACCAGCCTGCACTGCCCGTCCTGGCGTGTCAGTGCTAAGGACATCAAGTAAACGTGCACCCAAGGAGGTGACAGCTGCACTACCACAGGTACGGCTCAGTCCCACAGAACAGGGGCACAGCTTGGCTCCCACCTGGGAGGGGACATCCCTGTGCCTCGAGGGGACACTGCCAAGGGCCCTCTGCCCAGCCTGGGGGGCAGACTGGGGACAGCCTGTCAGCAAAGCCCCTCGTGGCCCAGAGCAGCCCAGGGCTGCCCCCTCAGGCACCTGCAATGTACAAATGTAAATCACTCCTCCCTTATCATCTCCATTTAAATAACATCAATTAAGCCAGATCAATCCCACCTATGGCACTCCATAGGTATCCCACAAAACCCACAGCGCTGTGGTACAGTAGAAAGCACAGAGCAGATCTATAAACCTTCTGGAGAACAACCCTGACTTCCTAAATTTACATAACCAAACGGAGAAAGCCCTTTTTAACAAAAATAAAAATAATTTAAAAAGCCATTCTGCTTAACAGATAAGCCAGCATGTTTCCATACATGCTCCTGCTAGATTTGAAACTCACAGTTTCAACGGAACCTGTTCTTCAGGATCACCCAAGCAGGCTTATTCCTTTCAATTTATGCTCTTCAGATGCTTTCCTGCAGGTAGTGACAATGTTTTTTCTAGAAAATGTAAACAATTTTTGTGCATTCTACTATCCCAGCTAAGCTTTCACCGGAAGTTTCTGGCAGGAGAAAACCAAACCAAACAAAGCCTTATCTTTATGCCCTAAAAAAAAAGGTGTATATATATATATATACACATTATTAAAAAGCATTAGAAGTCACTTGATCTCCAAAGTCTTCAAATCCAGCTGCAAAGTCCCTCTCAGAAGAGACAACTGGTAACTGCACTGGTCAGACTGCACCCTAAGTAAACCCAAAATAACTGTATGCTTGACCTGGCAAGCTGGAGTTAATGCATTCGTGACCAACCTGAACACAAATAAACCCTGCATAGAAGTAGAAGCTAATTTGAAAAAGCTGTGCGAGTTCTCAGTGCTGGGCTCAGGCTAAGTGCCAGCGGGGTTGGGCGACACGAGATCTCCTCACACTTGACAGGATAAATGCCCTTATTTCCCTACTTCCTACAAAACTCTTCTCAAACAAAGAAAACATAAGAAAAATTAAACCAAAGCCAAGGTCCCCGTGCTGTCACGGGAGGTTCAGAGACCGCCGGCATGTAACGGGGAGGGGCTGGGCCAGGGTCTCCTTCCTTGCCTGGGGCCGTTTCCTCGTCCGGGGCAGCTTCCCGTGGGACGCGGGGCGGCTCTGCCGGCTCCCAGCGCGGCTCCGCCGGGCTCACAGCGGCTGGTTGGCGAAGAAGGCCTTGGTCTCCCTGCAGACGGGGTTGACGCAGAGTGGGCAGCACAGGGTCAGCTGGCGGGAGCACACCTCGTTGGACTGCAGGTGGGAGCACACCAGGTCTGCCAGGGCCTGCGGGGCAGGGGGACAGTCAGGGGGAGCCATCCCGGCTCCACGGCCCGGACCCGCCGGAACGCAGGCCCTGCCCAGGATGCCAAACTGTGCACACCCCCCTTCTAACAGAAACTCCACAAACTGTAGGACAAACCACTCTGCTGTAACAGGTTAGGTACAAGGGGTTCCATTTCTGCTCTCCAGCTCAAAATACGCTAAAACTACAGGGAAACATCCACACTCCAGCACGAAACACACACACAACTGCAAACCTTCCCAGCCACTGCAACACAGCACATACCTTGGAGAACAGCGGATTTCCATTGAGAGACTCTGCTCTCCTGATGTTTTCAACTCCACACTGAATCAAAATGAAAAAGGAAAAAAAAAAAGCTAAATCTGGTAAGTCCTTCACTAGGTAGCCTTCGAAATCTTCCTACTTCATTCAGAAGTTGCCTCCAAAATGACAGAATAACACGCAGGACCAGTTTTTTTAATACAGCAAAAATAACTATGGCGCAACATTTCACTTTGCTGCCAAAAAATCAATTACTCTTCTTTAGCAATAATAGCAATAGCTTAAAGAGTTAAATCTAGAAAGGCAAATTCCCACCGGTTTTGTGGTTAAGCCAGTTCAGATTAATTTTCAATTTGCAGAAAAATAAAGCTTGCCCTGAATCACATTGCAAGAAGCAGCTACAAAGCAAACTGCAGCCCAGGAGAAGTAATTTCAGAGCAGCGCTGCCCAAACAGGTCCAAAACCCACAAATCATTCACCTCATTTGCTAAAACCTGGGAATACTCGATATCCAGCTCATACAGGGTTTCGATGTGGTCACTGGTGAATGCTATTGGGACCAACAACATGTTCTTCTTTCCTCGTTGGCACAGTCCTTTAATGGTCTCGTCTGTCTGGGGACCAAGCCAAGGCATTGGTCCAACCTGGAGCAAAAACAGGGAAATAAAGAAAAACCCCCTCATTAAATCATTCTTACAAACAACACTCACGTGTTCTTAGGCAGGACCACACAGACCGGGTTATGGATAGGAGAGAAACAGCTATTGGTGTTTCCCTGCTTTTGATTGTTCTTCTCACTTTCATCACTAAATCCCAAAGGAACAGAACCTGGGCCGGCCCGAACAAGGCTATGGTTAAAACAAATGAAAATGTAAACAAAGGCGTACTGTTTTCAGCCCAATAAAACCCTGCACGGGCTTTACTTGCCTCAGCTTCCCTCAGCACATACCTTGGACTGCCACACGAGTCTGTAAGGGTTGGAGTAGTTGAGCTTCTCCATGACTCTCTGGACTGTGGCTCCCACTTCTTGAGGATACGGATCACCGCGGTTCACCACCTTCAACACAAACACACCAGCCCTTTCTCTTCCAGTGAACACGTCTGCCTGGCACATCCACGGCTGTGGCCCCACACCCTTCCCCTCAGCCAGCACGACTCAGGGCTGACAGGGGCAGGAGAGCCTGAGGTAACTCACAGACATGGGCAGCGAGTGGGCCGAGAAGAGGATCACCACGTCTTTCCTTTTGTCCGGGGGGAACAGGTTCAGTTCCTTCTGGATGTGATCAGCGAAGCACTGCTCAGAGAAACAAAGAGCAGAGACCTGAGCCCGGAACACTGGGAGGCACTACTGCTCTCAATGACCCAGACAGGCAGCACGTTTCCTTAAGAACTCCCAAATTCCCTTCCGTGTGCCCCATGCTCAGGCAGCTTGTCCAGGGAAAAAGGTGTAGGCTTCTGAAACCTTCCAGTTATCCCTCCCCAGTACGTTTTCCTATTTTTTTAAAGAAAATATATAGACCTCAGAGGCTTCAAATGCACACCTGAATGAGAAGGGGATGTGTGGGCCACCGGTCGATAATGCTCCACTTCATCTTCGGCTTCTCCCCTTTCTCGTTATAGTAGCGGTAAATGGCATTTAAACTGCTCCCTGAAACACAGAGAAGGCAGAACACAAGCTCAGCCAGGCCCTCAGCCACCTGTCGGCCCGAAACAGCCTGGCAGCAAGGTATTAACATATTTTAAACTGCTCCGTAATCACAATGCAACTGTAAATCAGAGCGGAGAGTCTCAAACCATTTTACCAAGCTGAGACGATTTATCTGCGTTCACAGCCACGGTTGCCTCTGCCCTGCTGGGATGCTCACCTGTGGTAGAGCAGCTGTACTGGGGGTACTGGGTGAAAGCAACAGCCCTTTCAATGCCATCCTTCTCCATCTCCTCGATCGCCTCCTCCGTCAGCGGGTGCACGTAGCGGAACCCGATGTAGTACTTGTGAGGCGCTGCCAGCCCGGGCACAGGGAGAGGAATTGCACAAAACAGATGAGAACGCGCAGGAACACGTCGGTCACGTGTAAAATGTGCAAGAGCCACACAGATTGAAACTGCTGAAATAAATCGGTTGATAATTTCCTGGCTACTTTTCTAACCACTGCCATATAAACCCATCTTTCTTTGGCCAGGCAATTTTCTGGAAACTCATTTCACTGTGATTAGAATTTAGAAGTGATTTATACTGGTTTGCTTCTGCTGGAATGTCACTCTCCTGCCTTTCCCCAGTTTAGCAGAGGTGTGGTTTCCAGCCCGGACAAAGCCCTGATGTTTCACTGGGCAAGTCCTGATTTCAAGGATGTATTGGTAAAAAAAGTGGCACTAAATGAATACTTGGCTGTCCTCACACAGACCACAGCTCCAGCTGCCTGCCCTGCCCCAAAGGCACCAAACCCCCAAGGACCAGCACTATTGTCTGGGGCAGGAGAGCAGTGGCACTGACACAGGGACACCCGTTCGTCCCCTCTGCTTCTGGAGGAGGCTCACAGAAATCTTCATGGCTTTAAACACTTTATTTTGGAGGCAATATTATGCTCTTCAAGGACACTTCAGGTTTTCCATCTCTAATCTTTGAGGTGTCAGCTTTGGGAGTATGGCTTGGTTAGGGGGAGGGAGGGGAGGTTTGCTGTTTTGTTTTTTTAAGTAGAGGACAGAGGTTCTCAGGAGAACAAAAGCAAAGTTTCTTTTTCATGGTTTCTGGGTCACTGGCTCTGAAATAACATTTAGCAGGTTTCTGAAGGAAGCAGATGTCCCATGCTTGGGCTGCGCTCCATACATTTATGCAGGATTCAGAAAACAGGTTTAGTCAGCGCCAGTTCTCTGCAGGAGGCAGGAGAGGTCCCAGCTGGGAGCAGCAGCAAATAATAACCCAACTTCGGGAGCCCTCGGAGCCAGTAACCTCATTAACGTTTTTGAATGGCATTAAGGACGAGAGTCTGACTAACCACAGCAGGGACAGTAGGAGTTTAACCTGGCAAGAACATTCTGAGGAAAATCATGGCCAACCTGGAAGTAATACTCTGGCAGATCAAGGCAAAATGACCCTAAAAGTGACCCTTCTTGGCCACATATTTCATGTTGTACCAGCACCCAGTTACTCATTAACGGGGCTCAGCGCTCCCAAAGCCCTACCTGTGAGCACACAGTATTCCCAGCTGATCAACCGGGAAGCACATCCCACTGTTCCAAGCTATTCTGAGGGAACACGGGGTGCTGCATGGCTACAAGGTCACTTGGAACGCTGAGGGAAATGGTTAGCAGTGCTCAGCACATTCCATTGTTAAACTGCAGCTGGTAAAAAAGGAGTCTCCAAAGGACTTATCCGGTGTGAGAGGAGCACAGAGGTGGGTGCAACTGCACACAGAGTGCTCACCAAACAAGAGTGGGCGTGGGACACTGGGAGAAGCAGATAAACCTTCCAAGCCTTATCTGCAGAACCCGCTGCAAGCCTGACCCTTCAGGGGCTCCTGCTCTAAGAACACTCCTGCCTTGGGTGCCACAGCAAGCCTCTGACTGTACCTGCAGGGACCACAGCTGGAATTAAGCTAGGGAGTCACATCAGTGGAAAAAGGGATTGAACAGCACCTGAATGAAAGCACCAGTGACATGTTACACACCAAACAGATGAAATCAACTCAGTTCTAGCCTTTCAAGAGTGGCATTTTTTACCTTCCAGACCCTTTTAGCAGTCTTCTGACTCCTATTCTAACCTTTTCTATCCAAGCCTGACACAGGTGCCACAAAGAACTACAAAACAGCTTGGAATGAAATAACCTCTATTGTCAAACATGGAGGGCATTCCCTGCCACACCATTCCCACTTTCCATCACATCAGCAAAGGTCATGGAAACTGGAGGGAGCAGAAGACTTGCGGCACCACACGAGGCAAAGCTGCTGAGCTGAAGAGAATGGAGAGCTCTCTCCCCTCTTTGGCTTCTCCTTTCTCCAGCAGTTTTCCTGCGACAAATGTTTAGTGTTCCCACTTCACATGCAAGTCACAGCTCCCTGCTGGGAGGGAACAAAGTTCAGAGGGACTCTGTGATCCTGAGAGAAAGGAAGGACTGGCAAGGAGAGCATCTCCTTCCACCCCAGCCAAACTGCCTGGCCTTATCTCCTGCTGTGTCCCAGGTGGGGCTCTGCTATCGCTGAGCCAGGCCCTGCAGTGCTCATCTACAGAGCCTTGTCTTTGCTTCCACCCAAGCTCCTCTTCAGCCCTGAAATCGTGCTGCTGAGAACACCACCCCGAACCCCTGGCAAAGCAGCCGTAAGGAGCCCAGCCCGGCAGTACCAGTGCGAGGGGACATGCTGTCCAGCAGCTTCACCATGCCTTCTCCCTGCACCGCCGTCCACTTCTTGATGGGGGAGCCCCCGCCGATCCTGCTGTACTGCTCCTGGATTTTCGGGGTGCGGCGCTTGGCGATGAACGGGGCCAGTTTGCTGGAGAATTCCAGAGGTACGTGTGTTAATGGCAGAGCCCACACCACCACCCCTTTCCCCACAGCTCTGCTGCGGCACGTTTGCTGTGGCAATCTCCCCCCACTACAGCAAACCAGCATTGTGTGGTTTGTTTGATGTTTTATTCCATCCCCCTTCCCACACCTCAAACTGCATTAGAGGAGAACGACCTTGGCACAGCTATTCCTGTAACACCGTTTCTTGCACTGACTGCTCCCAGGATGAAACAGTCTCAGCAAACGCTGCTCTACACAGAGGGTAAATGTCTGAGCCTGGAGCTCAGACAGCAAGAGCCAACACTGCCTGTGCCACAGGAGTCCCCAGCGCTCCTCACTTTTGAGCCGGCATCGTCATCAGATCTCTGTCCAGGAACAGACGCAGTAAGAAGTCATGGACATCATCCAGCCGCTCCGGGCCTCCCATGTTCAGCATCAAGATGCCAGTTTTAGGTTTCCTAAGGAAACAAGAGGTAGTTCACATCCTAGTGACCTACTGCTTTTATTTTTATTACTGTGACAAAACAACCGGCTTATCCTCCCGCATTTGTCCTTTGCGAAGGCAGCTCTTATTCAGAGGCTCCTCCTGCTCACATAAACACATGAACTACGAGCAGCAATGGCCAGAGATAAGTATTTACACGATCTTTGCTTTTTTTAGAAAGTAACCACTTTGTAACACAGACTTTAGCTGGAAACACGCTGAGAAAGCTGCCTGGCAGCTGCAGGCTCTAAGGAAGGTTATAAAACAGGGTCTAAGGAATGGTCTCAGCTGTAGATTCCAACCAAACCGAGTAGCAGCTTCCACAGAGAACAGATGAGCCACCCACACAGGTCTTTGTCTTCATTACTGTGGGGACACACCTCATCTCCTGCAGCAGTGACAGCAGCAAGGAGCCATTCTACACATAAGGTCATTGCAGGGCTCGTTCTGTTCAGGTTGTTGGTTGGGTTTTTCCACAATGGATTTTCTGTCCAGGTGCAGGTCTGGCACTCTGTTTGTAAGGATAACATCCCTCCCAGTGGAGCAGAGCAGAGGGCAGTATCAGCATATACAGAAAGGATGCTGATCACACCTCTCACCCAATTTCCCCATGGAACAGTTTCCCCTGCCCAAGGGAACCCTGGGACCAGGATCTCTCACTTCTCGAGCAGACAGAGCCAAGGCTGCACAGAGAGCTTTGCCCTCCTCTTGTTAAAGCCAAAATCTTACAACAGGGCACGGAGAGGAGCCCAGGCCTGTCCCAATGGTCTGAGACCTCAGCTTCCATTCCCTTCCTCCTGGAGGGTCTATCAGGAGGTTGCTGAATAAAACCCAGGCAGCAGGAACCAGAACCATAATAACCACAATTAATGCTCTTCCACTGCTCCTGCACTGCCTCAGGCGTGTTGTGGGCCAGGGCCTCCCAGAGCTCTGCAGGAACAACGCTGTCCCTCCTCCCCAGGACTGAGCAGAGGAGGCTGGGGAGTGCAGCCGGCAGATAAACAATCACACACACACACAAACCACCCCAGCCCCGCTGGCTCTGCAGGGAGAGTATCAGGAAGAGCCAGAGGGCTGGAGAGCAGGGCCCACCCGTGCACACCTACCGCTCCTGGGGCCGGACCTGGGGCTTGGCGCTCTCCGTCACCACGGCGGCCGCGGCCTGGCCCTGCCATCGCACCGGCACCCGCAGCTGGGGGCTGCTCCTCACCACTGCAAAGGAGAGAACAGCACACTGAGAACCTGCCTGAGGGGCCAGGACAGCACTAATCCCCCCACAGCCACAGTAACACGCTCAGAGCATTTGTTCCCTTAAGCTCCAGGCCCTGGAATCAAAGCAAGTCAGGAAATCACAAGCTTCTGCCTTTCTTTGAGCACTGGGTATACTTACAGCCCTGCAGACACCAGGCAGCAACCAAAACCCAAACCAAAGCCTCCCTGATCTTTAAGCTCCACTCTTAAGTGTGAAATAACTGGAGACAACACAGAAGCAAGCAGGTGCCGACGGGGAGGGATAAGTGCATCAGGCTGCATGACTCCTCGTGGGACAGACACACCTGGGCTAACCCACAGGAGCACAGCACTTCTGCACCACCTCTGCAGTGTACGTTAGGCACCTGCTCCTGTTTGATCCCGTGCTGGGAACACCGACCAGCCACTTCAGAATCCATTTACGTGGGGAGGTGGGCCACCTTCCTTCTCACCACCCAGTCAGGTGATGTCTAAAAGTCTGGATTTCAGCATCAGCCAAAACCCAGGGTTTTACAAGTAAAGTCTTCCCAAATCCACCTCCCTCTCCAGCTCTCTTGGAGCCCCTTTAGGCACTAGAAGAGGCTCGAAGGTCTCCCTGAAGCTTTCCTTCTCCAGGTGAACACCCCCAGCTCTCCCAGTCTGGCTCCAGAGCAGAGGGGCTCCAGCCCTTGCAGCATCTTTGAGGCCTCCTCTGGACTCCTCCAGCAGCTCCACATCTTTCCTATGTCAGAGCTGAACACAGGTGGATAATCTCTACGGTTCCTTCCAACCCCTTCCATATGATTCCATGCTGGTCACAGCCTGCCTTCTCAAAAGCACACTGCACTCGCCTCAGGAGTTCAGAGTCATTACATGGTTATTTTTTTAGTGTAACAATAGTGGGAATTGCTCATGATGAAAAAAACGACTCAATTCTGTACCTCCGGCTATTGTTCGGTGCGACAGTTCCCTGTCAGACCACGGGAGCCCCAATAGCACAAAGCTATTCCCAGCCGACCCACCCGCTGGGAAGAGCATCTTCTGGCTCACAGTTGCCTAATAACCTCCTGAACAGACACTGAACGGCCTCAAAACTGCTGAAATCAATGACAATCCAGCTTCTTACTCGGGATTACGAGTGTGTAGCTGTGGACGCCTGAGAATGTGCTGATATAAAAGGCTGCAAACTAAAGAACTTCAATCCAAGCATTGCTTGATGCCTGAAAGGCTCCTTTCAAACACAAATATTTATGTTTCTTCCAGTTCTTACTTTTTGAGACACTGACACTGCATACAAATTACAGAGAACAATAAAAAGAGAAGTTTCAAAGGCTGCATTGATCTTTCTGCAGCATTTAAGCAGTTGTTCTTCCCCCAGAGAGTGCCCGGGCACTAGAACAGGCTCCTCAGGGCAGTGGTCATGGCATCAGGGTTGCCAGAGCTCAAAGGGCTCTCGGACACAGCTCTCAGGCACATGGTGGGATTTTGGAAACTCCTGTGCAGGACCAGGAGTTGGACTCGATGATCTTTGGGGGTCCCTTCCTACTCAGGATGTTCTGCCTCACTTAAGGTGAGGTTTATGCATATTTCCATCTGCATCACATCACGGCACAGAACAGGACATGCAACAATGACAATCCCAGCTTGCTGGAACATTATTAAAAATGGGGTTTTACATATTTTATAAGTGGTATTAGTGTATTAAACCATGTTGCTAGAACTGGTGCCCAGGGTGTATAAGCACACAGGTGCCTTTCAGTAGGGAAACTAATGTACTCCGCTTTTACAGCAGTACCTGGATAGTGCGTTATTAATTATGGAGTAGCAGAGCCCCTGATGAAGGAACTCACGGACCTGAGTGACCTGGCAAGGGCTGCAGCACCAGGAATGTGTGAACACACGTGTTCCAGCACAGGGAGCAGGGATGAGCAGCGGGAGCATCGCCGTGACCCTGCCCAGCACTGCAGCCGCTGCCCCATCCCGCAACTGCCTCTGCGGGCAGGGAACCGCCACCTGCAGAATGGGCACGGCTCTTATGGAACGCTTTCAAACTGGAGAGCGGCTCGTTGGCAATTATACTCCAGAGAGGGAAAAACTAATCCAAATACAGAAAATCAACGAGAAGCTGAGCCTGACGGCAGCAAACAGCACATTTGCATCGGGTGAAGAGACCCCTGAGCCCGCGGCCCTCAGGTGAGGAGACCCCGCGGCCCTCAGGTGAGGAGACCCCGCGGCCCTCAGGTGAGGAGACCCCGCGGCCCTCAGGTGAGGAGACC
>VXAY01000447.1:108617-139101 GCA_013399855.1 Oxyruncus cristatus | reverse complement strand
CCACCCCCGCCCCCGGCCCCCCCCCGGCCCCGCCCCAGTACAGCCAACACTGCCCCCGGCACCGCAAACACCGCCCTCGGGACCGCCCCGGCACCGCAAACACCGCCCCCGGGACGGCGCCGGGACCCTCTCGGGACCGCCCCGGTACAGCCAAAACCTCCCCGTATCCGCCCCGGGACAGGCAACACCGCCCCCAGCACCGCAAACACCGCCCTGGGGACCGCCCCGGGACCTCCAACACCGCCCCCGACACCGCCAACACCGCCCTAGGCACCGCCCCGGCACCGCCCCGGCACCGCAAGCACCGCCCGGGCCTCCCGTGCCGGTTGTCGCCCGCCCGGCCCCGGGGATGCCCGCGGGCGGTGGCCGTGGTCCGTGTCTCCCGTGCCGCCCTGCCCCGGCTCCCCTCCGTAGTCTCCGTGGGACCGTTCCCACAGAGCGAGAGCGCGTGATCCTCGGTTTGCACAGTAACGGTCGAAGTTGCAGAACGTTCAAAAAAAATGTTTGTTTTTTTTTTTTTCTATAAATCCTCTGGGTTTTCTCAGCGAGTGCCTCATGAGAGATGAATTCTGAGTCCCTTCAGATGCGCTGGTGCAAGAGCACAGAGCTCCATTCCCGGTAGAAATTCAGGCATTGGAATAGGTTGCCCAGGGAGCTGGTGAAGTCACCACCCCTGGAGGTGTTTAAGATGCGTCTGGATATGGCACTGGGTGATGTGGTTTAGTGGTTTGGGAGTTATAGTGCTGGGTTGATGGTTGGACTTGATGATCTTAAAGATCTCTTCCAACTCTGATGATTCTATGCTACTATGATTCTAAACACAAATAAACAAACACCACAGCAGTTACCCTGCCCATTAACGGCTGGTTTACATTCCATGTCTCCTCAGCAGCGGTTTTGGACAGCTCATGGAAGGGCCAAGGGCAGAGCCAGCTCTCAGGGCTTCTCAAAAAGTCCTTACAAAGGGGGACCAGAGGAGCTGGAACATAGATAAATATAAAACAGTGCATGCAAGGAGGGGCAATCAAAGGTACAGGGCAGTCGTCTCAAAGCAGCCAGGGACAACGCTGACAGGTCCTTGTGCCAGTGCTGCAGCCCAGTGTACCAGTTCCCAATCTGAATGTGTGGAGATACCATGTGAGAAAATGAAAGTGAGGATGAGAAATCCGCATTCTGATTGCACATTTCTCTTCTTCTGCAGGCTTGTTTTCCCTTTCTGATGAAAATCCAAGTACTCCTGTGTTCCAACAGCTGCAGCAGCTTTCCAAGATCCCACACCAGCCCTCTCCACCACCGCTGAAGGAACTGCTCAGGAGTCTCTGGCAAGTTCAATTCCACTGCATCTTTCATCCCAGTCACCTTTTAAGCTCCTTATCTGATCTGCCTCTTCCTTGAGCACCTCTTAAGTCCTCAGTCCTTCCTCTGGTAGTTCCCCCGATACAGAGGCTTTTAACCTTTACAAAGCAGCTCAGCCCTGACACGTTTAAGGACTGAAAACTGATCGCAGACAAGTGATGTCTTCCCAATCCTTTTCCCTTCCCATCACTTCAGGCACCAGAACGAAGTTATTTTATAAGAACTCTTTACGGGGTGCCAGAGGCCCTGGCTGCTCCCCCTGGTGCTGCTGCCTTGGCAACCCCCTTATTCAGCAGCATATTTACTCTCATTTATTCTCCCTAGGCCAGCTGAGATGGCCCCTCCAAATTACAAAAATTCACACCTTTAAGTTTATTCCTGGGGATTTAGTTGGAAAAGAAAAAAAAGCTCATGCCAGGTCTTGGGATATGTGTTTACTGCACTTGAAAATTCCCTTTTCCTGGGCTCTTGTCCACACTGGTATTAAGCAATAAGCTCCAAGGGCTCAGTGAAAGGTACAGGCATTACAGGTCAAGTACTGTCTTGCACACCAGCTTCTGTTGCCATAATTTATTGGTTGCTGATTTAGACCAGTATATATATAACATGCAAGATGAAGAAAACCAGTCACTTACTACAAAAATATGGATATCCACAGCTCAACAATTCCAGGAGTGAAGGGCAAATCAGCACAGGTGGCACATGATGCCCCTACCATTTTTTTTCTCTCTGGTAAAAGGAATTGCTTTATTTATGACTAAAAACCATACAGATGACTGAACACATGAAGTATTTCATTAACCCTATTTGATAACTAGATTACAGCCAGAGAAGCTGCTCAGCTGCAGTAGCACAAGGGAGCAGGGAGCTGCTCTGTGAACACACCTCAGCGCGACCGACGTGGGAAAGCACTGCCTGGACACAGTTTGGAAATCCAACAGTGTTTCAGGTACCAGCTCCTTTGGGTCTCTATCATTTCTGGTTTCAAACGGGGAGCAAAAGGCACCACAGCCCGCACCGTGTCCAGGCTGGGTGTGCCTGGACCCACAGCAGTGCTTCAGCCACAGCTCTCGGGAAAGGGAGCAAAGCCTGCCTCGCCAGCAGCCTCAGCATTGCTGAGCAATAAATAATCTGAAAAAAAGCAGAAACCCCCAACCCCAACCCCAACCCCAACCCATCCCTCGCAGTGGAATTCTGTGCACTGTACTACACACCTTGCTACCGAATCAACTCAGACAACCCCCATTAAAATCAGCAGGAGCTAAAAAAGTGCACCGCTCAAGATAATCGTTCCCATTTTTATCCTTTGTTCATGTTTCTCCATAGAGTTCTGAGAGGGCATTATTAGGGAACTTCACGAGCCTGAACTTCCCCAACAAGAAACCCCAAGAGAAAAGAGATTAAAATTAAAGCAAATTTAAAAACAAAATCATCAAATGCCCAGCATATTTTAAGTTACAGAAATAAAAAGCAGAAGCATCTCTTGGGTTTTAAAAGACAGCTTATCAGGATCTTTGTTTTGTGTTGACTCGAGAGCATAGATGCACCTCAGCAATTTTTCTAAGGCTTCTTCCAGTTAATTAGTAGCATTTTACTTTAGAAAAAGAGGGTTGTTTCTTTTCCATTTCGCATCCTAAACTGGTATTTGAACTAGCAACAGGTTGCAGGAAGTGTTGTTCTCAGACAGGCTGTAGTACAGCAGAGTGTATTGTTCTTTCCCAAGCATCAGCTCAGTTTTTCCAGGTGTTTTTCCCAAGGATGGCTAAGGTGTGCAGCGCTGGACAAAGCGTGGGTAGAGACAGACATCTCGGATGTGGTGTCTGTTCAGGATCCAGGTCAGGAACCGCTCTAATCCCAAACCATATCCCCCGTGAGGGCACGTACCGTATTTTCTCTGTCAAATTCAAAGCAGACAGCGGATATTACACATTTTCTTGTTACTTAGAGTTGCAGTAATACCACCGGAAACAAGGAGGGAAAACCCCCAACTCTGGTATGTGCCCAGCAGCACGTCTGCTGTACTGACCTGATCCGTGTACCAGTAGTAGGGCCTGGGATCAATGCCCTCCCTCTTGTAGCCCTCGAGCAGCTCCTCGCTGTCCCACATGCGCATGGAGCCTCCAACAATCTCACCCACGTTCGGCATCAGCACATCCACCTGCAGCGCACGACAGCACATCCACCACTCACAACAAAGCTGCGGCAGGAGGGGACGACAAACAGCCCCGACACGCCATGCCAGGCCAACCGCAACAAGGCCTGGCAAGGATTCTCCAAGGATTTTGCTGGAGCGCTCATTGCCAGCCACATTCCCCACAGCAGCAGGCAAACACAACTCACAGACTCGGTGAGCCGCGAGTCGTCGTGGCAGCGCTGCATGTAGAAGGACTTGATCTCTGCAGGAAAGCGGCACAGCAGGATGGGCTCGTTAATGGTGTCTGTCATCAGTCTCTCGGGGGCTTCAGGAATATCCTATGGTTAGGGAAGGATTTATTAGTATTTAACACCAAAATGCTCCCATGCATGAGTCCCACATGCACCAGGCATGAAACAAAGTCAGTTGCAGACCACACCTGTCCACACGTTCATCCTAATGTACCTAAATTCTTAACACAAACTTATCATAGAGGAAATACATATTTTATATATAAAACCAGACACATCCAGGGGAAAAAAATCTGTTCAATTAAAATCTAAGTCTTCCCAGTGTCTCAGACAGAAAACTGAGATAAAAAAATCCTGGCTATGGCATCAAGGTCTTTTGAGCTCCTTCAAACAACTGTCTCATGTGTTGGAGAAGAGCGGACAGGGAACAGGTGACAGGTGACAACACAGGTTTTGATTCCAATGCTCATGGACGTTAGCTGAAATCCCATCTCACAACTGCGTTACTGCGTGACATTACCACACCTCCCAGGAGGACCTACCTCACCAAACTCATAGTAGGTGCCATCTTCCTTCTTCACATCATGTTCCTTCAGCCACTCAATAGCCTCGGCGTAGTTCATGCGTCGGAAGGGACGTTTGGGGGGCTGGAAGCCCTGTGGATAAGAGCAAACATCATTATTCTGCCTTCCCCAAAGGATCACACTAACCAGAAAAGACTAAAGTTCCTATTTTCTTGGCTATTCCCACTGCCTACCGGGTTGAGGTCGTACAGGAAACCCGCTGCAGGTGATTTCAAGATTCTGTCTACGACATCACACACCAAGTTCTCCACACGGTCCAACAAATCCTCAAAACTTATGAAAGGACATTCAGCTTCGATGTGAGTGTACCTGAAACACAGAGTCACACCACTGCAAAACACACACAGGCAACACATCTTTATGAAATAAACTCATTAAGAAACCCTACCCACAAACACACAGTTCTGTCCCCTTTTTAATTTTCCCCACTCCCACGCTGTGAAGGAAATAGAGCTGTGAACTGTCCATACTCCGCCAAGTGCCTGCGGGTCCTGGACTGCTCGGCCCGGTACGACTGAGCCACAGAGAAGACGTCTCCCAGGGCTGGCAGGCAGGTCTCCAGGTAGAGCTGGGAGGACTGGGTCAAATAGGCCTCTTCACCAAAGTAATCCAGCTTGAACAGGGTGGAGCCTCCCTCCACCTGCGTCTGGACTAAGGTCGGTGGTGTGACCTGTTGAACAACAGGGCTGTCATCGAGGGAAGAACCAAGGATATGGTGACAGCACACGAGTCAGGGCATTAGAGCAGCCACATGAGGGAGCACACACTTACCTCATAGTATCCGTTGGCAAAGAAGTGATCCCTGAAGGCCTGCACGACCATGGAGCGCACCTTGAAGATTTTGGACATGTTCTCGCCTCGAATCATCATGTGCCTGTTGTTGAGCTGCACGTCCACCTCCGAGTCCTCATTGAGCAGATTGTCAGCCCCTCCTGCCGGGGCCAGGCCGATGAGCTCCCAGTAATCACAGCTCAGCTCGTGGCCTCCCGGAGCCTGCCAGGGGCACAGAAACAAACAGTGGGGGAAAAGTCCACTGTTTGCCCCCGGGATGGCCTTCTACAAGGGCCTGCAGGGACAGGACAAAGGACAATGGCAACAGCCAGAAGGCAGGGTTAGATGGGATATCGGGAAGAAATTCCTCCCTCAGAGGGAGGGGAGGCCCTGGCACAGGTTGCCCAGAGAAGCTGTGGCTGCCCTTGGATCCCTGGAAGTGTCCAAGGCCAGGTTGGACGGGGCTTGGAGCAACCTGGGCTAGTGGGAGGTGTCCCTGCCCATGGCAAGAGGTGCCACTGGATGGGCTTTAAGTCCCTCCCAACCCAGTCTGTGATCCCGAGTTCTGCTCTCAACGGCTCCCCCTTGTGGGTCGCAGCCGCCTTACATCCCTGAAAAGGGCATTTTTAATTGTCACAGTATTTTCAGGGTAGGAATTCAGATTTTCAAAGGCTAACCCACACATTCTTACAAAAATGTAATCATGTGGGTTCACATTAACTGAGCTCAGCTCTCACCTCGGCTCGATCTCCTGGGGACAGGACCCAGTGGCAAGGACAAATAGACCAATTCAGCCTACCCAAATTTCATTTGCAAAACACGTCAGAAATGGCCAGTGGTACATGGCTTACCAGAAAATTGAATTATCTACAGAGCAGCACCAAAAGTTCACACTTTGGCCTTATTTTCCACACACAGGCACTGACAAGTAGGGGCTGCTTTGCTTAAAATACTAATATATCTCAGAAACATTCTTTGAAGCAATACAATACTTTAAGTGTAACTTTTTTTTGAGACACGGTGAAGAGCCTACAAACCCATCTCAGTAAAAGGGGACAGCTAATCCCAACTTCTTAGCCTCACAAAACAAAACCTGAATAAACCCGTTAGGAAAGTGAAGCTAATGAAGTTTATTTAACCTAATTCTCCACTGTTAAAGCCTAGGAAATGCCCATTAGTGGAAAATTGTTTCAGGTGAGAGCAGAACAGTCACACAGTTCACCTGTCCCACTCTGAACCAGGGGTGACAGTGCAGCTTTGGGAGGTTTGTCTTTGCTTTAAACCTATTTGCTGCCGAAATAATCTAATGATTCCTTCTGCTTCTGTCAGGACAGCCAGGACCTGTGAAGGAGCAGAAGAACCCAGGGGAGCTCCCATACCTGCTTGCCCTCGGGGAGGAGGTTCAGCGTGCCGTACACTGCCACGCTGCTCTCCGTGGAGAGCACCAGCCCGTTGTAGCACTGGCACTGCAGGGAAGGAGAAGCAGCCAGGGTAAGCAAGTTTTTATTCTCACATTTCCTGCGCCATCTACGGGAGTCACAGACAAACTCACAGTCACTTCCAGACAGTTCTCACGCTGACACACTCAGGGGTAGGAGATACACTGAACAGTAACTGAGTCAGCAGGTTTAGGAGAACTTCCCAACAGCTGTATAAAAGAGGTATGAACACTTCAAAGACAGAACAGAATGAAACCATCACAACTTACCAGCTCATCGGAAAGCACGCACTGAAGAAACCCTGTGCCGTCTCTCAAGACAATGAACATCAGATTTTTCCCTAGTTAAAAAGAGAAGAAATTTGCTGATTTCACTACAAGCAGATGCTGGTTAGCTCCTCACTTGGCAGGATTAGCTTAAAACACAGAACGAGTCTTTTGAGGAAATTCTGCAGGGCCAGACTCCAAAATCCCATAGAAAATCCCACAGAATCCGAACTAAGAAATGTCTGTATGCTCACACATTGGGGGAAACTGTCAGCGTTGCAGTGACCACTGAAAAACCACAGAGGACACCTAACTGATGGTTTAAAAATTTCAGAGTAGCTGCTGTTGGACTCATGCTGTGTCCAAATTTTGAAGGCCACTGTGCTCGTTCCACCTCCCTGCACAGGCTCAGTAATGCTCGTGCCTTACCTTGCCTCCGTAACCTGTGAATCCAGCCAAAAATCTTCACTCTCTGCCCTCTGTAAGCCTCCAGAGCATTGATCTTCACCTGTCAGGGAACAAAAGCCATCAAGTAGGGGAATGATTCTTGCACACAGAGTTCATCCAAAGCCCATCTTAGACCACACACAATCCCTGTGCTGACCTGACACCATAGCACGGGCTGTGCTCCAAGGCACAGGATCATACTCACACACTTGGGCTCTGGAAGGCTGGGATCATTCTTGATAACAACCTTCTTAGCTTCCTCCAGGTTCTTCTCTCTTCTCAAAAGATCTTCTGCCTGGTTAAAAGAAGTAACTTATTAGTCAGCTGTAAACGGGCCAGTTGCAAGCAGCACGTGAAACAATGGCGCCAGTGAGGAACTAACTGCAGCTTTTTTGGAGGGGCAGGAAGGACAATGACACGCAGTGACACTGACACAGTGTCACAGTTCCTGGAAAACAAAGCTGCTCTGCTCCCTCTGCAGCCTACCTCCTTCTTCTCCTTGGCTTCATTCTTCATCTGCTCCCTGTGCCACAGCTTTTTGACATTCTTCATCTGTGACTTGGAAATGATGGCCCATCTCTAAGGAACCAAAGGAGAGAACAGAACACAGAACGTTACACTGTGTCCCTTAACACTGAGGAGCAGCAAAATAATTCCCACTAGGAAGCTTTAATGCCACAGCACCTCATTTTCTTTTTGGGAATCCACATAAATCGTAGGAAATGGCTCTTTTCCTGCTGTCATCAATGCCTAAAAAGGGGGACAAAATAACAGAAGTGAACTGAAATCATCCTCACAGAGCCTGAGCAGGCACTCTGCTTCTGCTCAGGCGGCCAAAACAGGTATGAAATTCATATGAAAAACACAAGGGCCATCACCTGCCCAAAGCACATTCCACACTCTTCCAAACAAAGCAGGTGTTTTCCACACTCACCTTTAACGCAGTCTTGAATGGTTTCTTCTGCGTCCCATCACCGGTGGAGTCACTGCCCTCTCGTTCAGACACGTACAGCTCTTCTAGGATACATCACGAACACGGGCAATCGGAAAAAAAAAAAAAGGAATAAAAAACTGGACACACAGGGGCTAGATCAGGTGACCTTTAAAGGTCTCCCCCACCCCAAACCTCTCTAGGATACCAAATCTTCGTGGCTATAAGCACTGGTAAACCTACAAAGGCACCAGCTGGACAGACAGCACAAGAATTATTTCACATTCTCCACTGTAAAAATCCCTCCATACAATGTGTTGTCTAAGACTTAAGGGCACCCGAGGTACTGAACTGCCGGCAGTCACTTCCTGCACACCGGGAACCAGCAGCAGCCCCTCCCGGGAACAGCCTCGTGCAGGGAGGCAGGAAGGCAGGGACACAGGGAATGGGCACCAGCCAGGGCGCAGAGCAGCGCTCGGCTCGCTCCCGGCCGCCAACCCAAATCAGAAGCACAGGGAAAGGGAGAGGGCCCGGGCTCCAGGTCCCGCCTGTCCGGGGGCTGCTCCGCCACGGCCCCGGGACCCCGCCCGGCAGCACCCTGGCATCGGGACACGGGGCACGCGGGGGATGCCGCGGATGCGGGGGCAGGGGATGCCGAGGATGCGGCGGCTGGCGATGCCAGGGATGGCGGGGATGCGGGGCATGGCGGGGAGGCCGGGCCCGGCCGGGTCTCACCGAGCGCCATCGCCGCCGTCCGCCCCAGCACCTCGTCCGCCATGGCCGCCCGGCGCTGCCCGGCAGGAACTGCATCACGGCGCTCCCTGAGCCAACCCCGGGCCGGGTTGCGTCAGCCGGCCCGCCCTGCACCTTCCCCCGCCAGGGACACATGGGAGAGGGGAGGGAATTCCGCCCGCTGCCTGCCGCGCTCATCACTACGCGAGCGGTGCACTTTAGGGTATTTATTTTGCATTGCACTTTTGAAATGTACATTCCATTGAAGGAGGGATGTAGGCCATGATTTTGCTATAAAGCCATTTCAATAATCAACCTTAGTCCGGGAGGGGGAAGTAGATAAAAGTGAAACATTCAAACATCTCGAGTAAAGAATGTGCAAATGTAAAGAGACTCATAAAAACGCTTTTTACACTATGAGAATTGAGGCACCAGCAAGTAAAGTTTGTTCCAGTGGGAGCGGCTGATTCCCGGTTATCCATCACTGTATCCAGAACTGAAATGAACAGGCTGTGCCAGCTCCAGGGGCACCTTCCAGACACCAGATCTATCCTAATTCCCAATCCAGTCTAACACTGGCTGAAGTTTATCACCAGACATATCCTCAGCTCAGCCGTGCCAGCTCCGTTGGTGTCCAGGGCCCTCTCCCAGGGCTGAGCACCCCACGTGCCGTGATGTCCAAGCAGTTAATGAAATGCAGCACAGAAAGGAAACAGCTTTCAAAGACAAATATGAAATGTAGCTGCAGTTTTATACCAAGATAGTATTAAAAAGTGAAAAGTCTGCAATTCCAGGCATCACTAAAACCCAACCCTGTTGGGTTTCCATTCCCAGCACACATGTCCTTCACTGTCACACAGAGCAGTCACACAGGGATCAGCAGCTCCATGGAGAACTCTTGGCCTTTCTGTGTTCCCAGGAGTCCAAGAAAGTTCTGTGATGAAATAGAAAAACCCTCATGTCCTTACGCCATTTGCTTAAGAAAGATCCTGAGTTTGCTTAGAACAGTTTTGTGCAATCACTGGGACAAGCGGGGTAAGAATCGCCATCCCGCAGTGGCTCAGCTCGTCTCCCGGGTGTCCCCGGCGCCCGTCCCCGGTGCTGTGCCCAGCACGGCGTCCAGCGGGGCCCTCCTCTTGCGGATGCTGCGGCCCGAGGCGATGAGGTCGGCGTAGCCGCGCTGGTGCGAGAAGGCGTAGGCGGAGCGGCGGGCGGACAGCCCGCGGCGGAACGCGCTGTGCCGGCGCCGCCACTGCTGCTCCTCCAGCAGGTACTTCCGACGGTTCCGCTGGATCTGCACACACGCGCGGCGCGGGTTAGGGCAGCACCCCCACGGCTCGGGCTGCTCCCGCACCCCTGTGCTGTGTGCCAGCTCGGGACAGAGCAGAACCGGCCACAACGTGTCCCCTTGCACTCTGACACGTCACCCTGGCACTGCAGCCCAGCCCAAATTAAGCCCAAACTGGGGCTCTCAGTACCCTCGCGGGGTCTCTGTGGTGTCACCAGGTCTCAGCCAAGCACGCAATGACTCAGCCCCCACTGAGCTGCTGCCCCTGGCCAGCCCCAAGGCCACCCTTCCCGCCCATGGGACCTGAGCTCCAAGCTTGTGTCACCTCCCTGAGGGCACCGTCACTTGTTTGTCTCTCATGGAATTAGAGAATCCCAGACTGGTTTGGGTTGGAAGGGACCTTCAAGCCCATCCTCTCCACTCCCCTGCCATGGGCAGGGGCACCTACTAGGCCAGGTCTCAGCACCAACACCAACTCCTGCAAGTAAATACCTGCCAAATTCACCAAAACAATACAGACTTCACTCACTTTGTCGCTTTCCGAAGGCCAGATTGTCATGGATAAGAAACGCTGGGCCACTACAGGGAGCAAGCAGATGGCAATGGATAAAATCATGGTGAGCCAGAGGTACGGCTGTCGCAGAGCGTTCGGAGCAGTTCCTGGGAACGAACAGAACAAAAATTCGTGTGTGACAGAGCTGCCTGAGACAGGACCAAGAACCACAAACCACGAGGACTGACCTGTGAACTGAAAGCCAGAAGGGAAGAGAATGTGGATTCCAGCACTGTGCAAGTCAAATGTGATCCCAAAGTAAAGTGCAATACTCCCAAATACTGAGAAAGCATTAACAAAAGTCCAGTAAGATGTATCCAGGCCAATCTGAAAGCAAACAAAAGCGCCAAGTGAGTTTATTCATTCCAAATAATGCCAACTACTTTTTGCATATCGCCTCATTTTTAGTAGAGAAATTTAGAACTGTGAGCAGAAAGTGTTCTCAGAGCACCAGAGCTCAGGAAGCCAAGTTTACTTGCCTGAAAATTGACGACAAATATCAGGGAAGATGCTGCTGTGACAGCAAAGGACTGATAATCTGCAGGGGCTTCTCCATCTTGTCCCATAGATTTAAGGTACACTCCGTATGGGATGAAGAAGATGATGAGTGAAGTTACAGCTCCATGGAGCAAACTTAAAAAGAATTTCTTGTAGTTGAAAAGTAAATCCCTCTGGCCCAAAATATACAATCTGGGGAACCGAAGGCTCAGTTTGTCGCTCACGTCCTTAATAAACGGGGAAAGAAAAGGAAAGCTGTTGCAATGTGTCATTCTCAGAGTGAGCTTGGAAGAGAGAAGCTCAACTATACAGTGTCCCAAAGAGAATGGCGGATCCCTTTCCCTCCCCAACAGCAGGGCTTTGCACAGAGCAATGCACGAGGAAAACCTTTGTAAAAGCCACAAAGCCAAACAAACTGCCCTTGTTTTATGGACCAGGGTCGATGTAAGTAAGGCTGGCAGATGCCTTTGGACTCGTCTGTTGTACCCATGTGGGAATACCTGGTCGAGCAGGCCGACAAGCAGGACGGGGAGGCTGGAATACAGCACGTTGTACAGTGTGATGAACCAGTCCTCGTAAGCTGTCTGCAAAAGAGGGGCAATTGCAGGTGTCGGTGATTGCTTTGTATCCCATTATTCTCCTCCAGTTGCTGAGAAAACTCGCCTGTGCTCTCCTGTGGTTTTAAGTTCCCTGGCTCGGTGTTCACCCCAAAGGCAGCAGCACCGTGGCTCAAGGCTCTGCTGAAACTCTTGAGCCTATGTCAAGCTGCCCCACTCCTTACAAACCTTCCTCCCTGTACAGCCATGGTCCTGACTTTAGGGCTCTGGAATCACACCCAACTGCTTGTAACTAACTCGCTCCATACTCATCACCTACTCTCCTGCAGAAATCCCTGGTGACACCTTCAGGTTCCCACCACGTCCCAGGTTAAGCCTGTGCTGTCCCTCACTGACAAAGTATCTGCTTGTCATTATCCCACCCCAGCAGCTCTTCCTACCTGGGCAGAAAAGCCATTGAAGAACGAGTACCAGATGTGGACTAGCGTGAAAGCGAAGTTCTTGTAGAAGAAGTATCTCAGAAACTTGCACATCCTGATGTAAGACCATCGCCCGTGGACCAGCAGCAGGCGCTGCAGGTATCGGAACTGCCCGAAGGAGTAGTCACTGGACATGACGGCCTGCATCCCTTCCTGGCCACTGATCCCAACTCCAATGTGGGCAGCTGGGGCAAGGAGACAAACACCACACACCAGGTTGGGCAAAGGGACAGGAACAACATGAATGGGGCACGTCTCTACTGTCACCTGGATTCTCTCTCAGTCCGTGTCCTGTCAGAACAGACACGGGAAGTTTGACCAAGGGAGAACCAAATGATGAGACAGAGCAAGCAAAGCCCTGAACAAACTGGCCAGGCAGTTTAGGGACATAAACCCTATCTCAGGTTTCCTTCTCAGTGGCATCTCTTGGGAAGTGGTTCAAAGAGCAGCAGCTGCAACCAAGGATGGTAAATGCCTCCAGGCAAGGGGCACCCACGCTATTGCTTTGGGGTTTGTATTATACCGCTGTAACCCACAACATGAGAACAGATGGAATTCAGGTCCCTTCCCAGGCAATGTGTAAAAAAAAAAAAAAAATAGATCAGGAAAAAGCACTAACCATTTCCTAAAGGGCTTCCTCAGAAAGGGAAACGGGCACAGAAGCTAAAAGCCCTGTGGCAGTGACACAGATGGAAGTCTTCTGAGCAGAGAGGGACAGTGGAGAGAGCGCAGGAGCAGGGCAGAGGAGATGTGTCCTAGCCAGAGAGTGCTGCAGCTGCCTTACTTTTGATCATGTTCACGTCGTTGGCACCGTCCCCGATGGCCAGGGTGACGGCCTTCTTGTACTTCTGCACCAGCTCCACCACCATGGCCTTCTGCTTGGGCGTCACGCGACAGCAGATCACGGCCCTGCACTCGCACGCCAGGTCAACAAAGTTCTTCTGCTGCTGCTCCTTGTAGGCCTCAGCCCTCCTCCTCTTCTCAGCTTGCTTTTTCTTCTCTTCTGCTGTTCTAGGGAATTTCAGCTTCAGTTTCTTTCTCTTCTTTTTCTTCTCCAGCAGGATTTCATTCTGTGTAACAGAAATGTGTTGTGTTCCCTTCTGCACCATTTCCAGTCCCACTCCAGGTACTGCCCAACACCACACCTGAGGTCGTTACACTCCCAGCACCCATTTCTGGCACTGCTCGTGCAGACAAAGGAACAGAGTCCTCGGGGAGGAGCGTTGGGGCCTGGTGGTGCCCCCAAAATCCCAACCAGCCTTTGTACATACCAGCCAGGAGCCAGTGATGATTAGAGCCCGATCTTTGCTGCCCTGGAAGAAAGGCTCGTTCATTCTGAGAGAGGAATGCGTGCTGGATCCTGCCCTGTTCCTCTGGTTTTCCAGCCTAGTTTGAAGGAGCGCACTGGAAAGAGAGGGGGAGACTATTACAGGAGAACCAAGGACAAACTTTAAGCTTGGTCAGTCCTAGACTGAAAATCCTGGAAAGAAAATCCTCTGTGTTTTCACTTGCCTGGTATCTTCTCCATAGCAGATGGCTGTTTCCTCTGTCAAGAGTTCACAAGAGAATCCAATATTTTCAGCAGTTTCTACAAAAAGAAATCGAGAAATCAAGAGGAAAGTATTTACTTAAAGTTCTGTCATAATGTGTGTCTGTTCTGTCTGTTCTGTCTGTTGGGAGCGCGTCTGTAATTTTTGATTGATGTTCCAGTTTGAGGATTCCCTCTCAACACCACAGTGTGGATGAACAGGAAAAAATCCTCCTGTTTTTAGCTCTTTGTCTGAAGGCAAACCCACCTTTTTTGTCACCAGTGAGCACCCAGATTTTAATGTCTGCTTTGGAGAGTCTGGAGATAGTTTCTGGCACTCCATCCTGCAGTTTGTCTTCAATAGCTGTTGCACCAAGCAGCTGGAAGGATGTTTGAAATACAGGTGTTTAGTAGCATAAAAAAATCTGTTTCTTTTAACATAAGAATAGAAGTACACTAAAAATGTACAGCTTCTTACAATCAAGTTTTTTTCTATCTCCTCATACACTTTGTCCAGAGCTTCATCTCTGTTACTTGTAGCTAAACTGGCCTCCACAAACTTTTTATTCCACGCATCAAATTCATCCTGACTTATGTCTCTGTAGCATAGGCAGAGTGTCCTGAGAGTTTCATTTGCAAAGACCTGAAAAATAATAAAAACCACACGTATGCCCAAAAGAAAACTCTTCATTTGCAATCCAAATGTAAGAGTTAAGACCCATGAGCATTTAGAAAGCTTGATAAAACAAGTCCAATTTGCAGAACCAATTGCAGGTCTGCATTTGTGTTAATAGCTTAGGAAAAGGAAGTTAATGATATCATTGTCAGAAATACACAATTTTTGGTTTAAAAACAGCATATAAAATACAAACATACATCGAGTGCCTCTTCCGTGGCTCCTCTCTTTGGATCACTGGGGTGCAGCCGCTCATAGATCACCGTGTCAGCCCCTTTGCAATACAGCCTGATGTTCCCACTGGCCTCTCTCACTGTGCAGGAAAACAGGAGAGGTGGCACAAAACGCCAGAGCACATTTGTATAGAGGAATAGTTTCAGACTGCATTTCTCAGCCTATTGCTAAGTGCCAAAGCCAAAGGTCAGGCTTCTCGTTCAGTGGACGGAAATGTGTCACAGGGCTGTCACACAGCTGTTAATTCTTGACCCCAGCTGCCCTCACAGTTCCCTCTTCCCCATGAAACACAAGTGACCCTGTCCATGGAGGCTGGTTGCCACGAGCTCACCAATGACAGACATCCTCTTCCTGTCGCTGTTGAAGTCCAGGATGGCCAGGACATCGTAGGTCCTCTGGGCCCCCATCTCACTGAGCGTGATGGTGTTCTGTGTGCGGGACAGGAACACGTAGCCGAAGTTCCTGGCGGCCGTCACCAGGGCCCCCTCGTCTGGGGAGGCTGCCTGGTAGTTGAGCTGACCTGTAGCATTGGAGGAGGGAGGAGAGAAAGCCAGAATACACCTGAGGATACACCTGGACACTGCTGCAGCCCCCGACAGCAGCGCACATGGAGAGCAGGGATTGGAGACCCCCTTTAACTGGATGTACTTGCATTGAGACCAGTCCTGAACCTGCCTCCCTGCAGGCACCAAAAACTCCCCTGCCTCAATATCTTGATTTCTCAATGCAGCCATTTAAGCATTTTCAAAAGAAGCTCCAAAAGACCAATCCTCGGCCACAGGCACCAATGGAATGAGTGGACACAGCCCCAAAAGCAAGAAAGGACAGGACATTGTTGGTGTCACGAGCTCACAAAGGTGGGAGTGAAGCAACATTACTCTTCCATGTTTTAATTGAATCTTCCAACCTGCTCTTTCGCGTCCATGAATTCAATAGCTGGTCACCTCTACATTTCGTTTGGTTTCATTTAAAAGTGTTTCCTCCTACACAAGGAAAAAAAATGACAAAAAGCCCACACTCACCATCAGAAGTGTCAGCCATGACCGTGTGACAAATGGCAAGCAGAAAAAAGAACTTGTGAATTTCCGGCTCCTTTCCAGACTTTATTTGCTCTATCAGATAGTGATCATAGAACAGGAACTTTCCGTCTGCGTACACATTCCAGCTGAAATCCACTTGCTGTTTAGAAAACAGGGCATGAGAGAGTCTGAGTTACCTCAGGTGCCCCTGCTTTGTGCCCACCTGCACCTCCGCACGCTTTGCCACGGGCCTGTTCTGTTCCTCAGACCTACCTCGGGGTGGCTCTGGAGCTGCCCTGCTCTGTCCCGGCTGTCTCCTGCAAGGCAAGCACCCGCCGTCAGAGGGACCAGGACAAAGCTTTTACAACCTAGCACAAAGTACAGTAGATCTAAATTATGTCCTGCACTAGGAATGGAAGGAACAGGCCAAGGAGAAGCTGCTGCTCTTACTAAATTTCTTTGTTTGTTTCTAGATTTTGTCCCCAAAACATTTTAGGGAAACTAAATAATTTTGTAAATAACCGATTTTCGGCTTTCCTGCTGGGAAGTTTCCACTCCAGTCCATCAATTTCCACTTTGTAAATGGGAAAGCAGTGGGAAAACCCCAGGAATTCAACTGGACTGGAGCTTTACTCAATGCCAGGGCAAACTGTGGAGGTTCAGTTGGACCTAAGATGACTCGCATGCACCTGATTTCCCATGATCATTAAAATTCCTCCTCCTCTGCAGAGGCTTTGCACAGATTACCGTATCTTTGGCCGTTTATGCAGCACTTTTTAAAGGTCATGATGTTCTGCGTGAGGGTTCCAGTCTTGTCAGAGAAGATGTACTGGATCTGCCCCAGCTGCTCGTTGAGCGTGGTGGTCCTGGCCTTGGCCGCCGTGTCCTTCTCGGCGTAGTACATCTGCAGGTCCCAGTTGATGAAGTAGCTCTGGCCGAAGCGAATCACTTCCACACTAAAGGAAGGAGAGGGAATGTTCTCGCTGCCGGCTGCAGCTCACACTCCGAAATAATGGCACCTGCCCACGCGTCCCCCTACCTGACATAGAGGGAAATGGGGACCATGGTGTTGAGGACAATGATGTATCCCCAGAAGTTGAGGAAGCCCCGGTAGGGAGGACTGAAGTCCTGTGCATCGTAGAGGTACCAGGAGCAGTTGCCAACCTGCTGCTCCCAGTAGGTGTGTCCGATGGCCAGCCCAGCCGACAGCAGGATGAGGACCACGATGATCTGCAGGGTGCACACGGGCCTGTCACACTTCCAAAGGCTTCGCTCAGCTTAAATCCCAAATCCCCGTGTTCCCAACGCGACAGGGATTTGTCAGAAGAAAAGGAGCAAACCTTTCCGACAAAGGCACCTTCCCACATTGCCTCCTACTCCAGCCCAGCTCAGCAGGGCAAAACAACTGGAGACATGCTTATTACACACACATACAAGAAAAAATCACCTAACTTTGCATTCAGTACTCACTTAAAACCAAACTCAACCCTGCGAATCTTAAACAAAAAGCCTTACAGTATAAACCATGTAGTTCATAAGGGAGTCGATCTTTGTCCTTTTAAATCTCGTCTTTCCGCTATTTTTCATTATTTTTGTGTCAGCACCTAAAAATAAAGAGTAAAAAATTAAAACAGGGCAAGGATATAATAAAGAAACAAGTGGCAGTCTTGCTGTTTTACCAAACTCCAACATGAACTACAGTTGGTGTCTAAAGGATGAAGATGCCTTTTCACTCTACAGGTGTGCCTTCCATGGAGAAATAATTACACACCTGCAAATATCACCATTCCATGGCAGAAATCCGTATTCCTGATCTTACATCCACGCAACAAAATCTTGTCAGCATCCAGGGAATAACTTGAGTTTCTCCAGATTAATGTTCCTGTAAACTTATCCAGTCGGTTATTGGGCTCTTCGCATTCAATCAGACCTACAAAATTTGGAGGGGACTATGTTTAATTTACAAGAACCACAGAAGCAGCTTTACTTTACTTGCACTGAGTTGTGAACTGTTTCAGCTGCTTTAATGATGTCAGGGATAGAACTGTACCAACCATCAAAGTTTGCCAGCGCACTTTCTTCCTGGAGCTGTCTGTGCGTCACCTCGAGGGCCATTTTGAATTTTAAATTAGTCTCGCTAAGAAGAAAGGATAAAAAGGCAATCTTATTTAAAACATGGACAGAGGAGAGAAGTTTGAACAACATTAAATGAGGGAAATCAATATGCCATAGGTGCCACTACTTCTCTGGACAACCTTTTCCAAGGGTAAAAAAATAAGTCCATGTCCTTCTCCATTTCTTCCTATGTCACATTCTCCAACACTTTTGACATCTCTGTGGCACTCCAGTGGACCCTCACTGGTTTATAATGATCCTTGACTTGTGGGAATCAACAGCTGCAAACAGTCTCCCAGTTCCCACAGTTCCCTTCATCGACAAGTAGAATCTGACATGCCCACCCTCTGCTCTTTTACCAGTCATCCCAAATTCACTCCAAGACATCCTTAAGTAGCGCCTTACCCGTCCAGTTCAGCTGTCTCCACATAGCACAGACTGTTTGGTTCTGAGCTGGACAGAAGTAAAATGTCAGCCTAGAAAACAAATAAGCAGACATCAAATAAATCCAGGTCAAAATTCCCACAGAACTCTGTAGAAACATAAACCAAAAGTATCCACAGCACTTACAGGAACGAAAGTATTTTTCTTCAGACGAATGACATCACCAACTTTAACATCTTTCCATTTTGTGGCTTTGAACCTAATATCAAGATAGTTTAATGATTACTGCTCTTTAATCTAGAACACTATGCAGTCTATAGATCTTGCCATAATGAACTTTCCTTAAGATCCCTTGGGGATAGAGTGGGTTTGCTTTTTGGAAGCTGCCATTTATTTGAGGTCTGTAACTTAGAAGTCCTAACCTACCTTTTCTCTTCCCACTTCACCTAGATATGAATTCCTACCCTTCTCCCAAAGAAGAGGCTCTTAGCACAGATTTAGGTGTTCCAGGATTAATGTTAAATTACTCCTTCGGGCAATTCTCTTCCGGTTTCAATTAGGTTCTCACACAGGCAGCAGAGAACAGAGAGCCGAACCTTTCCTATCAGCTACGGCCTCAGATCTGTGACAAAGCTCAGTAACAAGGCAACAATCATCACTTACAGAGCTCAGGAGGGAACATACAAACCTTCCATCCTTGATGACATCACATGTCCTGTTATTGACCTCGTTGTCCATCCTGTGACGAGCCTGAAACCAGAGCAGAGAATGTGCTCCTGCTGTGTGTCACAACAGGACAAGTGAGCTACACTGGGGGGGTTGCCTTTCACATTAACAGAGCAGGGCTCTTACGATGTCATCCACCAGGTCTTTGACTGCAGTTATTCCCAGCACGAAGAGCAAGGGCACCAGTGTCGTGTACCACGCCAGGGTAGTTATCTGGGGAATCGACTACAAAACAGCAATAAAATCTGTTCAGCACACGATCGTCGAGCAAGCTCAACTCAGAGGCATTTCATACTGATCCAACTAGAACACGAGAAAGAAACCAACACATCACAGGGAATTTTAAGTCAGGCTGTGAGAATGAACAAAACCCTCCGGGAAAAGTTTGGCTGTGCTGCCCTACTTCAGCATCAGCTCCTCTTTAAAAATCACAGTCACTCATATATTCTGTTGGTGCTTCTGATTCCCGAGTGGAACCCAAGAAACATCTTTTGCTCATGAAATTCATGAGCTCTGCATCTAGCCCGTCCCGTCTCTGTTGGGAGGGGGTTGGTCTCTGTAGCAGTTCAGGTAGAGCCCTGAATTGTGCCACAAATATTATTGAGCCCAAATTCCCCTCACAGTGAGTATTCTCTGTCTTTCTTACCTGCAAAATGAGAAGAACAAGGAAATAGAAGTTGGCGGCCCTCTTAAACTGTTCAAACAGATTCAGAGGTAAAAAAGTGATGGGGTTGTACTTGTATGTCTTAATTGCATTGTCCTGTGGGAGAAACCCAAATGTCAGTCACACGGCAGGTTCTTCTTCCATCACAAATATACATCTTTTTAAGTAAAGCAACCACGTGAGAATTTGGGCTGAGGGCACCTGGCTTCTGATTCTCCATCCCACCCTAAGCACATCTCTTGATACCTTGGTTTTCCATTCACAACCCCCAGCCCAGTTATCCTCCCCGCCCTCTGCTGGAGTGTGAACGGTGGCTTTGACACTTAGCCATTCCAAAGATCCCACAGGGATTAAGGAAGCATTCACCTGGCAGTTAGCACCTCAGTGAGGTAAGACTACTCACCGCATATTTGCTTTTTTTGAAGCACAGAAAGATTGTTCTCTTAAAGCCAGGCTGGTCGTAGAAGTGCCGGTCGTTTGCTTTCACTTGCCAGCTGCAGTCTGGAAGTGACAAAGTGGGACAAAACTTGTTACAAACACGAGGGAACAAATCTGTCACTTTTAGGCTTTCTCTCAAATCCATCTTCTAAAGGCACTGTCGATTGAAGCATGGTTGGTACCTGCTTTTTAGTACCTAGGCTAAAAAAGCTTTTCAAGATGTTTCCAGCCTATTTGTCTTTATCAACAATTCAAATATCAGCGGGGGTAGGAACAATTTGAAGTTCTGTGAGAAACTGAAACCTGCAGAGTAACATTTATTCATGCTAAATTCCCTTCCCTCCCCTCTTTTCCTTTGCTTCCGTGACACCTGAGAAGCACTAAACACTCCAAACAGCTTTCTGTCTTTCCTAGAAATGAAGAGGTCAGGTCACTTTTGAAAGCAATAATTTGATGTATCCACACCGTGCCATGGTTTTCATTTACACCCACAAAAAAGGGACAAATCTGAAGTGCTCATTTGATTTCCTCACCCATAAGTTTTGTCTGATGACATGAAAACTCGGGAATAGGAATTGCACTTGGGGAAGTAATTTTCCATGCCTGCTCTTTCACGGGCCACCTCTTTCCCTCTCAGATCCTTCAGCTTTCCTGCCCTCAGTCCTGCGGCACAGACCCCTTGTTACCCACACCCACGGACTCGGGCCTGCCCACACCAAGGGTTCTCATTCCATGGGTTGGAGCCAGTTCCCAGGAGCTCTGCCTGCCCGGGAAGGGTGACGCAGGCAGGGTTTGGAAATGCAGCTTTCCTGACTCATCTGAGGAGCATCTCCCCCTTCCCTCAGCCCACAGTGATCATCTTTCACGGGTGCTCTTCCTGGTTCCCTGGGATTCTCCTCCCCGTGGCTGGGGTGAAATTCCCGGAGGCAGAGGCGTGGGCCTGGCACCGCTGAGAGCACCGTGCAGGAGTGCAGGCCCTCTCCAAGGGCCTCTTGGCTCACCAGGCACAAAGCTTTTTGTTTTCCTCCCACCTTACAGCAAGTCTGGACTGACGTACCTGACCTTTCCTGGGACTACCCAGCCCCTTTCTTCGGGGTTTGTAACCACCACGCTGGAAGTGCAAGCTACAAGCTCGGAAGGAGCCCCGAAGATAGTAGAGAAATATTTACCTTGGAGGACCAGGTTTGGGGTTAAAAGTTTATAAGCATTACCAAAGAGCGTGAATTGAGAAGGTAATTCAATGTTGTGAAAATGACAGGACTAAAGAAAATCGTAAACATGTCGACATAAACATTTCTTCACCACATTCCATAAACGCCCCAGTGTTGACAAAACTGATAGAAAACCGGCCAATTAGGTTCTGAAATAAAACCTGCAGGAAGGAAGCTCCACAAAATTACTTTAAACTCTGACACTAATACCTAATATTGAGGCAGCTGCACTGGTAATTCATCATCTTTAAAGAATGTCATCATACAAATCCCCAAAACTAAACATGTGATAGGTGGTTATAAAATGAAAACACAATATAGACGGTTATAAAATGAGAGGGGAGTTGCCACCCAAACAGGAAGGAATCTGTATTAATTAAACAATATTAAATTAAAAGTACTCCCACCGCAGCACTGCAAAAGGGGGATTTAAAGGAGCTACAGCTCTTCCTTGGGCAGAGGCTTGAACGGATGCCAGCAGGGTTCCTCCCACTGATGTTCCTACCCTGGCAGCAGCCACAGGCTGCACCTCCTTTGAACTCCTCCTACTCACCTTTTACCTTTCAGGAATTTCATGAGGCTACAAAAGGAGCAGTGAGGCAGAAATCTGCTCTGCGCAAGCCTTAGAGAGCAGAAATCCAGGGAAACCACTGACTGAACACAGCAAACATTTATGCTGGTGCCAGTTTCCAGAGGACTGGGAAGACAAGTAGCTGGAGCTCTGCTCGAGCTGTTCCCAGAGCACAGCCCATGTACATCCAGTGCCTGCCTTAATTAAGAGGAGGTCACCATGCAGCTCATTAACTTTACGCAAGGACCGGTGGCCCAGAACTGTGGCTGCAGCTTGGAATGGAGCTCAGTTTCGTTCTGACTTGTTAAACGGAACTGCCATCAGTGCCTCCTCCAGAGTCAGACAAGCTGTTCCACATCCTACCTGAAAACTGAGCACAGAAGTCCAATCGATCCCTGAGGCTCAGCCTCTGCATTCAGGATCGTTTCTCCCCAGCCCGTGTTACCTTTTTTCCCAGGCTCTCGGCTCTCCTCGGCGTGTCCATGGGTTTGGCTCTGTCCTGGTTCAGCCCCAGGCTGCCGACGGTCCAGCTCGTCTTCAGTCTCATCGTCACTGTAGGGCATCACCTCGTCGTTGGGCTGGGAGTCCTCGTCGAAGGTGGTCTCTGAATCCCTTTCTGAGATCATCCTGCCAACACCCTGCCATCATTTTGGGACAGGTTAGGGAAAGGACTTCACAGAGCAACGGCTGGAAGCCACGTCTCTCATTTCACTCTGTTGGTGCTGGTCACCAACCCCACATCTGAAACCAGTTTCCCCAGAACAGCAGAGGGCACAGGCTCGGTTCTCCAGCACAGAGCACAGTCAGAGGGCAGTTATTGTCCCAGCCAGTCCTCCATTACCATTCTGCTCCATGTAATTACACGTGTCACCCAAGGAACACCGTATGCTCCAGAGGCGCCACACTTCCAGTGGGATGGAGGAACTGGGGAGCCCTCAAACACGTGTCTCCCTGTGCCCATTGCACCATCCCCTGTGGAGCCACGGGAGCTGGAGCCCTACTTGGCCACAGTGGGACACGGAACTGGGCACTGAGCCCTGGGCCATACGTGGAGGGTTCACACTGCTGGTCCTCCAGCCCAGCCTGCCCAGCTTGGTCCTCCAGCCAGAAACCAGCCTGGCTTCCTCTCTGCTCCCCATGGGCTGAACGTCAGCGCCTGTCACCGCAAGATCCCACATCCCGGTGTCCAAACACCCGAGGACACCGTGGGACACACTGTGGCTCGGCCCACGGGCCCTGGGCTTCATCACAGGTCTGCAGCTGAGCTGTGGCCATGGCCATGTCCCCTTCAGCTCTGCCTCGGCTCTGGACCTCTCCAACCATCACTGGGCCTGATCCTAATCCTGAACTACACATCAGCTTCCCAGCTTGTCCCTGGACCTGCCTCCCCACCATGGCACTGCCTCTGCCGACACAGCAACCAGCAGGGCCGACACCAAACCCCACCTCAGCTTCTGGTTCTGCAAAGCTCAATTGTCTCCCCTCCTTCATATCTCCTATAAGAGAGAGATAAATATTAATGAGCTCTGACTGTGCTGCTCCAGTGACAAGGTGCTGGCAGGGAGCCCAGGCAGGGCATGCTCCGAGCCCACCCAGCACATGGACCGCCAGTTCCCAAAACACGCCAAACCCATCAGGCTGACTGACCAGGAACTAACACGACTTCTCCCAAGACCCCCCAGGCTGTTGGAGGCTGCCCTGTGATGGAGTGAGCCAGGAATATGACGGCTGGTCACTAACACGGGTGTGGAACCTGACCTGTCCATGAAGAGATCATTTGTTCTCCTAACCAGCCCTGGAGTTAGGGAATACACCTCCAAATACACGAAAGCCACGCTCCAGCTCAGGCCCCGTGAATTCCTCACTGTGATATTTTGGGTTATTTCTCCTCTTTTTGCTGCTTTGTTCTTTCTGCCCTGCTAACAGCTCACGTGGGACTGCTGGGGGAAAGCAGCTGGAGCTCCTCACACACACAGCCCCTGGAACGCAAAATGCCACCAGATCTTTGACTCGCTCTCCCTCTGTGACAAACTAAACAAGCTCATACCCCTGGCACACACAGAGATTCAGCTCGTAGTCTATTAATCTTTACTGATTAACTGCTTAATGATTAACAAGCTAATTAATCATGCAAAGGGTTAGATGAGATGTCAAAACCACACTGCTTTTGTTTTCCATCACAGATGCGTGGCTAAATGGAAATTCCTACAACGCCACCACCAGCAGCCTGTGGTGCTGACTGGGAACAGACTGGGAACAGACTGGGAATGGACACCAGGGCAACGATCTGCTGAGGTAAGGTTAAATTATCTGTAGTCATTTACCTCCTTAGAGAACTAAACTATAAACTGACAAACCTCGTTTGTAGAGGAGATCTCCTGAAGTGTTGCCCTGCAGGCAGCACAAGTGCTCTGTGCTGCAGGCACAGCGTCAGCATTCTGCAGGAGGCACTGGAGCCACCTGAAGGAGGCAATGGAATCACCTGCAGGAGGCGAAGGAATCGCTCGGGGCTGGCTGGGAGCTGGCGCAGAGCATGGAGGTGCTGTGGGACCCAGGACAGAGCAGGCCTCCAGTGACAGCCTGACAAACTGGTTTAGAGTTAAGTTTCTTGACACCTAGGCTGGAAGAAAAGGGCTGGCTGGGATGGCAGAGCCATGTCAGAAGTTCAAGGAAGGTGGAGAGAGATCACGATGTGAAAGGCGAGACAGCACAGAATAGGAGCAGCAGGGATGCCAGTTAATCCTGAGGCAGCAGGCAAGGGAGGAGAGCACACATCCACCAGCACCTGCATTGCAGGAAGCACAGCAGAAACCAAGGGTGAACACACGTGGCAAGAAGAGAGGCAGCCACCACTGATTTTTGGTGTGGTCACTATTCTGAGGACTGTGGAAACAGTTGCTGGAGGGCCTGGGATGGAACAACACAATTGTTAGATATTGCTGATAAAACGCTCAGAGAACACTTTAAAAAGCTGGTTCTTGCCTGCATGGTCCTCGTTTTCTAGTTCCTGACTTGAAGACAGGGGCTTTCACCCTGTTTCAGGCAGGTCACAAAGCAGAAACCCTTAAGCTGAGCAGCACCTCAGTCTAGAGAAGCACTAGGTCACACTGCCTGTGCTGGCAGGGAGAACACCTAGCTCTGGCTCCTAGCTTGGAAAATCCAGCTGGTCCAAGGGCAGTGTTGATATATGGGGAGGTGAAGGAGATGAAAGTAGCATTAAACACAAGTTTAACTATACCTGCCCCAGTTTGCTTACTAAAAGGACAAATTCCACAGTGCTTTGGCCACTCGGGTTTTGCGTCTGGTCCTGCCTCAGGGCAAGTACCAGCTAACTGGGAATAACTTCAACCTTGTAAAAAAAGCACTTCCTGCATTTGTTTGAAGGCAGTAAGCAACAACCAAACCCAATCTTACTCTCTTCTCCTCTGGAGAGTCACTGCACATGACACTGTTTTGAGAACTTGGGGTCACGGGGACTGTAACTTCAATGCTGCAAATCAGGTTGTCACTCAAAGTGGCCCTAAAAGTTAACAGATACATCTAGAACAGGGGACACATACAGCAAAAGGATTAAAATGCTACCAAAGTTGTTATTTCTATTTATTATGGATATCAAGAACTATGACGTGAAGCAGAGCAAGTCAAACCATTGCACACCTGCCAGCCCTCGCAACCTGTGCACAGCTCACAAACCTGCACGTTCAGCTCCTCAGCACGTTGTTGTGCACAACCTCCCACGTTCCTGCAGGGCCAGGGACAACAGCTGCTCAAACCTGGCCGGAGACTCTTCTTTCACAACACAGCAACGCCAATATTTAAAGCAAGAGTCATAAAGCAAACTCAGATACAACAGAAAGGAACTCAGAGAGACGCTTCTGAACTGCTTCAGGCCTCAGTACAAAAAAGCTACAGCAAGATGTTTCACTGATTTAACCAGGTATTAGAAAAAGCAAAGCCTGATCCTCAGACATATCAGATTTATTTCTTTACTATGTGTTACTGGAGAAACCAACATTGCAAAAGAACACCAACTCACAGGAGGGAGGGCTGAGTAGAGCTCCCAAAACTGCACCAGGAAACCACATCTGATATCAACCTCTGGGGTGGGGGTTCCCCGAGGACCTTCTGGCAGATGCACAATTGCTCCAATTACAGTTTCCCCTAAGAGACAGCAGTAATTATTCTGCCATCTCCAGCTGTCCCACACTGCTCACCTTGCCAGTAATGGAGAGTGGAGCTGGCCTGGCAGGGAACAGCGACTGCAGGGAGGCTGGCAGGGCTGCAACCCTGACACCCAAGAGAAATCAGAGCCCACGGGGCACTTGGGTGCTCCACCAGAGCAGACACCTGGATTTAAGGGGCGTGAGTCCGTACCCCACCTTATGCCCCGAGAGGTTCCAGAATGAAATTTTTAACCCTCTTAAAGTGCAGCCAAGAAGCCAAGGCCTTCCATGGCAGGATATTGCGTTTGCCTTCACCCCTCAGTGATCCCAGGCAAAGGCTTTCACAGAGTATCAGCCTTCATTAAAAATGTATCCATCAACTCAACTCCCTGGAACCAAAGATTCTACAGGGAAACAGGCAAATCATAACCTGGATTTCCTTCCCGTAGATGAGATGGATCACGTATTACTCAAAGCAGATACGAAATGTTGCTGGTAACAAGTGCTTGGACAGGCAGATAGAAGGATCTTCTGAACAACCCAACCTTCCAGCTAATCTTTATGACGTTTGGAGAGGAAAAGAGCAGTTACTCGAAATACCATGAATCAGCGCCAAAAGGCCAAGGAAATAACCTTAGCCCCAAACACTGAGCGTTGGTTAGACTGCCATGCAAATCACATGCCTTAGGCTGATCAATTTATAGAACTGTTCCAAGCGCAATAGTTCCAGTCACTTCCTTGAGTGACTCCTTTCAAATAATTGAACACCCAAAATCTGTATCTTCAAGGGGACGATTTCCCTCACTCATTTGTTCTGAAACACGCTGGCCGCTCTCAGCCAAACCAGGAACCAGCAGAACTTTGCCTGTCCGTCAGAGCCCCCACAGGCCCACAATTCCCCAGGCACGGTACTCGGGGGCAGACATGCTTTCCTGGGATCAGTGTGCTCAAACCACCCTCCAGAGCGTACGGTAACCAAACCCCACTCCTGCCTCTACACACCGTCCCTGCACTGTGACCCGGGAGAAAGTTCCCACCCAGAACCTGCCAACACGTGCCTGAGGTGACTCAGAATTCCCCCCAAAAGGGGAAACACACACAGGATTTTTAAATGCAAAGTGTCTGTTTTGACTCCCAGTAGTACCTGAACACAGACACCTACTGCTGCTCTGGAGGCTGTGAGGATCAGGGACTAATTCCAGCTCCAAGAGACTTTTTAACTGCTGCTGTGCACAGCCAACCTTGTAATATCCACGTATCTTTTATGTGCAAGGAACCAACTCCCATCCCTCTGGATGCCATAACGGCCCTGACTACCATCAGGAGGCAAACACCACTGTAAAACTGTAACCCTTTGGTACCACCAGACTCTGAAAATCTTACTTACAATCGTTCTCACCAAACTTGGCTGCAGGGGAGTGACAGTTTCTCCTCTGAACACACTGCAGATCCAGCCAAGCAAGCTGAGGCACCAAAACCCTGAAACCCTCTGGAGACAGAAGAGGGAGAGCACAGTCTTGTGCTGCTGACAAGTGTCCAAGACCGAGATAAAAATAAAAACCAGAGGCCATTGTGTACTCCCCCGTGTAGCCACTTACCAAAACTTTTACATTGCAATGCATGAAAATCAGTATGAAGGACATTCCAATATAATTGATCCCTATGAGCCAACAGGACTTAACACAAGGAAGAAATTAACTGGACACCAAAAATTCCACAGAAAATCATCCCAGCAAAGAGACCCACAGCCTACGGACCCAGCTGCCTGAGGCTACCCAAGGATGGTGGAAGATGGGCCCTTGCAGAAACAAAATCATCATTTTACCCATTACCTGCCCTAGGATTTCTCATTAACAGATTCGCAGAGTTCCATCATTTAAAGTCCAAGGCAAGAGTCGCTATCTTTGCAGAAGATAAGACAGCTGGTAACCTTTGCTCAAGCTGCAGGTTCTGGTGTGCTCTGAAGGGATTTCAACCTGCCTTTTAGAGGGTGTTACGTTACTCTCAAGGTTTATGTTATACCACAGCCTATCTCGGGGTTAATAAAGGAATAAGAATTATTTTGGGGCACACTCAAACAGCGTTGTTGGCCGTGGAAGACTTTCGGAACGTTATAAATAGAGTTCTTTTCCTAGATATCACCCTCCTCATCAAAACCAGCAGGTATTTTTAGCTGGAAAAAATAAAGGTCACTTCCTGCTCCCAAGGTTGGAGATTACAGGAAAATACCTTTTCTGGCAGCATCTACAGTGGACACTGAAGCTGTTTTCCTAAACTGACCTTCATCCAATGGAGTGTGCGGCTGAAGCAGAAGCTGCATTACAGGTGCTGACACCGGCTGCCTCCGGAGAATCCCGTGTCCTGCTTCAAATCAGGCTCCATCTGCAACAAAACAATGTAGAAAAAACGGTTTCTTGGCCGACTTCCACTTCATGTGCATGCGATAACAAAAACATTCTTTAGGCAATTTAATCTGCCTTGCAAAGTTTCTTAAGAAAAAGAGAGATTTCTGGTTAGGTCTCCAAACTCTTCCATACTGCTCCTCTCCCTCCTCTCAGGCACAAAGTCACTTTGGCAAATAGTCCTTTCCTCGATTTGTTTCCTGTTTTGTCTACATTGCTTATCCTTCCCCCCTTTTTAACATGCTTTAGTTGTACATCTCCCTGTACGTCACTGGACAGCATTTGGTAACCAAGAGCATCCACGAACTTGCCCAAATTGCCCATCTCTACTACTAAATTTAAAGCACATTTCTAATTTCTGTAGGAACACGTGAGGAAAAGCCACGACACGTGACGGAGGAATTCTGCGAGCCTGCCAAAAAGCAGAGGTGTCACAGAGCAGAGCACCCGAGAGCTCCCGCACCATCCATCGGTGGCTAATGAGAACCACGTCGAAGGACAAGCACAGAGACACAGAGAGGGTAAGTGATTTGCCCCAGGCCATTGGGTAAGTCACTGACGGAGCCGGGGTTGGGTTTCAGAAGCTCCTGGCCGACATCCTGCATTCAGTTACAGGTGCACAAAGCATCTCATTTACAGAGGCCAGGAAGAACATTGCAACCCCTCAGACCTGTAACAACACCAACCAACCCCTCCCCGTGCTTCAGTGCTGGCAGCACCTCATGCTCAGGCCGAGGAGATTCAGCAAAAAAACAGCCACAGCAACAGCAGAGCAGGGAAATACCTTGTGGCTCACTTAAAAATAGCTTTGGTGCAAAGAGAGCAAGTGGCTCTTGGAATTCTCCATCCCAAACTGCAAAGCAAAGGAACAGAGCATTGACAGGCTGTCTCACCTGGCAGAATTAGGTGAGAACAGTTTACAAGTTACTGGAAACGGTCTCTGTGATACCTACAGGTTAACACAGAGACAAACACAGGCCTGGGACAGGTACAAAAGCATCCACGCTCTAACATGAACACCAACGGAGAAACCACAAAACGACACAGGTGGCGACAGCTCAAGGACCGGGTCATCCCAAATCCCACCCACACACTCCTGGTTCTCCGCACCACCCGCCCCCAGACTCCTCGTAGCGGAGCTCAACCACCCCGCGCTGTTCCTCATCCCGGCACCACTCCCTGCACAGTTCGGCCTCTTGGGTTTCAAACGGCTCCTGCTGACACCCGAGCCGCGGTGAAATGCTCCATTAGCTGCTCCATTTAGCACAGCTCCATCCCCGCTCCGAGGAAGGGATGCTGTTTAAGCTACGGGCACGAACCAGGAGGTACCAGGACCAAGACACCGATTTTCTTGGAGGTCAAAATATGCTTTCCAAGCGAATCACTGATCTCACAAGTAACTTTTCCAGGCTCTTCTGTTGCAGAATTAGTGTTCCTTAATGCAGACACCTGTTGCTGCTCTGAGGGCTGTATAAACATTGACTAATAAGTAATCACCCCGCAGGCCTGAAGGCTGTTTTCATCATTTATAGATACGGGGAGAAAAAGCGGAGAGCAGGGCAAGTAGCCCAAGGCCACGAGAGCGAGTCAGTGCCCGGCGGGGCTCGGGAGACACGGACAGCCCGTGCCGTGCCTTACCTCACCTCCCACAACCTCCCGCGCCCTCCTTAAACCTCCTGGCTGGAGACTCCGCGCTGAGTTCGGGGATCACCGGCCGCACATCCCGTGGGATCCCCGCGGGCTTCGGGTCGGCGCCGCCGGACGCGCTGTCCAAAGCCCCGAACAACGCCGAGCTCCCCGCTCCCAGCAGGTGATGTTCTGGCAAGGGTGGGGAAGGGAAGGGAAAGGAAAGCGTTCCGGGTGCGCCCGGCGTCAGCCCCTCCTGTGCGGCGGGGCGGGACAGGACGGGACACAGCCCTGCCCCGACCCCCGGCCCGCCGGGTGCCGCACCTGCGGAGGGGGCGATGGACGGACCTGGAGGCGATGGACGGACCGCGCCCCCCGCGCTTCCCGCGCCCCCGGCCCCGCAGGTGAGGGGGGACCGGCCCCGCAGCCCCGGCAGCCCCC
>VXAY01000447.1:92669-108386 GCA_013399855.1 Oxyruncus cristatus | reverse complement strand
CCGCTCCCGCCGCCGCCTCCCCGCTCGGGGCCGGGGGCAGGGGCCGCGGGACCCTCCGACGGCTGCTGGCACCCCCGGGAGGGGCCGTGGTGCGGGGCCGGGGGCTCTGGCACCCCCGGGAGGGGCCGTGGTGCGGGGCCGGGGGCTCTGGCACCCCCGGGAGGGGCCGTGGTGCGGGGCCGGGGGCTCTGGAGGTCCCTGCTCCTGCCCCAGCCCGCGGGAAGGACGCAGGGCTTTGGCGATAGGTGGGACCTCCCTCCTGGCGTTGTTTTAAGTGACAGGGTTGTTTTATCCCTCTTTACCTACTGGACTGTGCAGCATTGGAAGGGGTACAGAATTTTAAGCTTTTTGCATTTTGAAGGGTCCAAGTGGATTCCTGATTCCAAAATCCTTTTGAGGAAGGACTGGAGAGATAGGGAATGCTCAGGAGTGGTGTTGCTAACACTAAGACCGATAGTTTGGCTCATTAATTAACAGATAAAGTGGTTATGTGTAGGGGTGGCAGTAATGCAGTTCTGCCATATGCACTTTTGTTCACAAATAATGCAATTCAGGGCAAGTGAAATGCAGACTTGGTTACTGATCTGGTTAAAGAGAAAAAATATTCACTATCTCTTAAATTGATGATGGGCTGCTGCTCAGTACTAAAAGTGGTCTTTGTTTTGGACTGACAGGTATGGGAGAGATTGCCTGGTTTATTTTTCAGCAGCAACAATACTCAATTTTCCTGTGCCAGAACAGTCTTGTTCAAACAGACTTGTTTTTCCTAGACCTAAAATGTGGTGCTGGGTTCCAGAGCTGTGTCTTTCAGCACTTTTCTCTTTTACTGCCTGCCTCGAATTCCTCACACTGGAAAAAACCCAAAGTTAATTAAAAATCAGGAACACTTTGGCTTAACAAAGCAGCAGAGGTTAATTGTGCCTTTGATAATTCATTTCTGTCCAGGACAGTAATTCCTGTCCCTGACTGAACACTTGGCTTCGCCCTCAGTTTTCACAAGGTAGCAGCATGCACAGGAAGGAGTTTATTGGAGATAAAAAGGTCCCTTAATGGTGATTAATGGCTGCAGAGTGATTAATTGCCCAGCCCAAATATTAGTTTTACATGTACTGTGGTTCAGGTCGGTGAGTGTGGGGAACAGCAGCTCCTCTGCAGGTCAGGGCCGTGAGGAGGAGCATCCACCACTGCCCCTCACAGCCCCTGGCCATGGTCAGGCCCAGCAGGTATCTCCAATTCTGCTTCTGGGTCTTTCTCTTCTATTCTTCCTTCTTCTCCCTTATTCCTCAGGCTCATATTTCACACAGGCCCCTTCGCCCCAAAACAGCAACATGTCCCAGGCAAAAACACACTCCTCTGTCCCGCTGCTCCTTCTCTCCTTCCCTCCCTCTATTCCTGTTTGTCCCATTTTGCCAGGGGTTGGCACTCACCACATCAGATCTGAGAGTCTGTAGGCAGAAAACAAACTGTGACAATGCTGTATGCTAAAAGAATTACGTGTTTCTGTGTTAAAATGTGGTTGTCTTCTCTTCTTTTTGCTTTCCCCCATTTAAATGAAAAGCTTTTCAGACAAAATTGATAGGTCAGAAGTCTTCCTAGGCTACAGTGTCAAAGAGGAGGAGTCCACATCTTTTGGAGGCTTCAGTTTTCCTGAAGTCAATATTTAAAAGTCAAGGAACCAACAAATCAATAGCAGGCAGAACTCTGGAGATTGCTCTCAGGGCAGAGGGATACCTGTGCCTTCGTGCCTCTCCACACGGTGATGTGATTGCAGATGGAACAAAACGGGGGGGAAGGTTCACTTTGTGCCAGGACCTGAAAAATTCTAATGGGAGATTAGCAGGTGACTCGCATGTTTGTACACGGGTTTCCCCGGGAAGGTTTCTCTGCCCGGGTACTTTCCTGCCTCATGTTTGGCACTGGCTAGAGAGAGCTGAGTTTCAAATGAGGCTCCTTCCCAACTGAATTGTTAATTAGCAGTGTTGGGGTTAGTGCAGCTGGGCAGGGAATTCCACAAAGTGGGAGCAGTGCCTACTAAACTGTGCTTGGGATGTGCCTTGTTATTCCCTGGGCTGTTCTCGTGTTTACAGACATAAAGAAATCCTAATGCAAGTTCGTGGTGTAGATAGAGACGTGTGGAGGCTTTTCCTACCCCGACTGTTCAAAAACTGTTGTTTCCTGTACCTTCCCTTTGCGGCTGCGATCCATCAAATCAATACACGTGGATTCTGTAGCGGTCACTGTTTCTGTTTCTCTTCGCACCAAGCGCGGCAGGGATGTTTCCCGTGCGGAGAGCAGCCTTTTTCCCCAAGTCATCCAGTGGTGAAATCAGGGCTTAACGTTCCTGACGGACACAGAAGGAGCCCTTGACTCCATCGCTGAATCTGGTTCCTGACGAGCTCCGTTGTTACTCCTTGCTCCTGCCAACAGATGGGGAAACACACCGCGGAATTCCCGGCGTGAGCTTTGTGGAACAGCGTGGACTGGTTTGCTGGCTCCGAGGTTGCTGCAGTTCCTTACAGAGCACATTTTGCTTTCAAAGCGTTAGATCTATGTGCTGGCATCCAGGATTAGCTGAGGAATGGGAGGGAATGGAAAAATGGATACATTCCAGCCCCAGGTTCGGCTCTTACTGTGCCTTGTGAGTTACTGGGGTCTGGGAATTACAAATGCTGTTGGGTTCAATAATATACTCTCGTGGGGATGGCTGACAAGGGAGGAAGGGTAAGACCAAGGAACTAAAAAGCAAGTTGTGTGCCTGTTTCCATCGTGTTTCCTTTCTGAATTTCCTTTCTCTTTTCCCCCAGAGGAGCTGAACTGATTTAGTCCTGTAGCCGTGCAGGTGTTCAAGCACTTTATTTCTTCCCAGGCTCCCATTTGGAATTTCATCCAGAAGGTGAGTTTTGCCCACGGATTGGTCTCTGGACCCTTTTGAACACTGAAAGGTTCCAATCAGAGCACACTTAGGAAGTCACCTTTTTCTAGTTTATTTTTTTTTTACAGTAGAAGGGTTTTTTTGTTTTTTTCTCCCCATGAGTCTGTGTTGCCACAAATCAAAATTCAGGCTTTTCTGCTGTCACTCTTCCTTGCTGCAATCTGTACAGTGAGCTGTTTCCTGCGATTTGTGATGGGTCTTTCCCTAAGGGAGCATTATTCCTGCTTAGCTTTCACCCAGTCTATCCCATTGTTCAGCTCTGAGCGATTGTTTTGGGATATTATTGATTTCATGCCTTGCATTGTTGGCTGCACAAAACTGGGCCCATTTGGGGTAATTTGCTGCTTTCATACTTTCTCAGGGAAGGGATTGTATGCCTTGACTAAGGCAGCAACAAACCCCGGTATTATTTTCTGTGGCTTACAAAGGGCATCCGTCTCCCGCTTCCCTGGAGGCACTTCTGTGATCAGGAATTACTATAACATTACTCAGAGTCCTTTGTGTGGGGTTTACTTTGGGATGTAATTCCAGATCGTGCACATTGGTCATCAGTGTTCTCCTGACTGACTGGCCTGATAGAAACATGGAGAACCCAGTCTGCCAGGCAATCCTAGCCATAATTCCATGAAAATTCACGGTACCAGGGGAATCCACCAGGAGAAAGCGAAGTCTTAGAGCAAGGTATTATAGGAGAAGGCATGGTGTTACAATATTACTTACAATTCAAAGCACCGTCCAGAGATTAAATCATGCCGAAGCAATTCCAAGAGATATGTTCTAGTAAAGTGATTCCAGTGACAGAAATTTGTGCTGCTGTGCACTCCAGCAGGCAGGGAATACAATTAGGGAGAAGAAAGGAAGAACACCAAAGATGAGTTGTGGCTGCAGGCTACGCATCCAGATGCTCCTAATGGATTATTCTGCCACGGACTCTGCCCTACGATTGCTCTCGTGCAAGGGCAGGGAAGCACGGGTGTAAGACGTGACAGGAACAGAAGGGCCTGTGCATTGTTATTTTTCCTCTGTTGCAGGAGCAGTTTGTGAGGAGGACACCCAGCTCTGGGGCCAGATTTCCAGCAAGGGCTCTCTGGACACGTGGGTCGTGGGAACAGGTAAGGAGCCCCTGGTGCCTGTAAGCAGCCAGGTCCTGCCCTGGCGCCGCACAGTTCTGCTGGGGCTGGGTCAGCAGCCCTCCCCAGGATCCACAGCACTTACCCATCACGTCGCAGCATCCCCGTGTTCTCCCAGAGACATGTGAAAGTGAGTCAGTTTGTTTGTTTTTGAGGGAAGTGGCTGCTTTTAGCCACCTCTCAACGTCATTTTATGTAACATGTTCCTGAGTGGGCCTGTACCAACAGCCAGGCTGTGTATATATATATATGTATTTATATATTTTAGAGGCTTTACAATGAAGTGGCCACATACAGTGTTCCTGAAAAACTTGTCACAGCATCCTTCTTCTTTTCCTGGCTTACAGCTTCTGTGGTTCTTTTGCAGGCTGTCTATACACAGGGAAAAGAAATTATTTTGATATTTGCCCTCTTGCTGTGTACCAAGAAAGGTGCCTTATGAAGTTAAAATGCTGTTCCCTATAGACACGGCTTGAAGCCTGAAACCGAGGGGAAATTATTCCAGAGAAATCACAAAGCAGAACTCCCGTGGAGCTGTGGGAAAGACTGATTTAAAACAGGATGAGGGAGGGAGAGGTTGTACTGGCCAACCAGAGCTGGACTTTGCTGATTCCCCTTCCAGCTCAGGATATTTTGTGATTCTATTCAAGACTTAAAATTGATATGCAGAGAAGCATGAGCTAACTAGAAATTCATCCACTCATCCTACTTTAAGCCTCCATTACTGCTTAAAATGGCTGATGAATGATGTTAGGGGGTGATAGCATTCATTTGATTAAACTCTGAAGTAAGCACAGTGGAAATGCCTAAGCACTGGATCGCTGGTGAGTGACATTTATGCTTCATGGGTGGTGGTCTATAAAAACAGAAGCAATTTTGATGTAGGCACATCTGCATTAAATTTGTGCAGCTTCTCCAGAAATGCTGCGATTTGGACCAAAAAATGTTCCATAGTATCTTTATAGGACAGGTGTGTGCCCATGGAAAGGTGCCTCCAGCTGTGGCCGCTCAGACACCGGGCACAGCCCACTGCACTCCACGGGGACTCCGTCGGGACGTGCAGCCATCCACGGAGTTACACGTGCTCGAGCTTTTGACAACACGGAATGCCTCTACTGATGTCTTCTCTCTACTAATCATCCTCCCACCCAGCAAGAAAAGTCACTGCACAGGCTCCCACAGGTGCCACGTTATCAGCCTTACTCTAGAAAATGTGACACATCTCTGGAGAACTGTTCCCGACTCCTGCTTGGGGAGGTTGGGAATGGGGTTCCCTGTAGTACTGAACCTGTATCCTCAGATAAACAGCACATTTGGGTTCTGGTTGATGACTATTTCCTCTTCTTTTGGCAGCATGCAAATGGCAGCCAGCTTGCTCTCAGAATTGCTGCGAATCGTTGGCTGGCAGAGAAGCTCCGAGGAGCCTGACCGGGGTGGATTGAGCTGTGCTGTCCCCAGCTCCCCTCTGCTGTGTGCTGCCATCCCTCCAGTGTCAGCAGGAACGGCTGTGTTCAGAATTCAGTGAGCAGACAAGCAGAACGTGTTTGTCTGGCAGAGAAGTGCTAGCCTGCTGAACCTCAGGTAGCCTCAGACTCGGTGTTTGTAACGGAGCTGTTCGGCTCTTGGGATGCTGAAGATTTATCTCCAGATCTCTCCATGTCAGAAAAGAGGTTGCTCTTCTGAGGGTGGTTTGAGTCCATGAGGCATGTGATCCCCTCCCTGGAGATCCTCTCCCTGGAATGCCACTGGCATTAGCTGCTACCTGGGGGGTCTTCTGGCAAGAGGAGGTGTCACTCACTGCATCCTCCTGGCTCTCCATGCCAGCACAGCAGATGGAGATGAATATGGAAGCACCAGGAGAACAGTCTCCACATGATGTTCAGCCAGTCAGGACCGAATTTCATCGGTGAGGCCAAAAGTTTAGAGGGTGCTATAAAGAAGTGTATAATCTTACAGAAACAGGTAATAAGTCAGATAAGGTTTAAAGGCAAGAGAAAACATCACAGGTTTCAATAATCTGGTGTTGGCTGGTTTTGTTTGCCAGCGTAAGTGTCTTAACTCCCTGTGTGCTTGATTAAGGAAAAATGTCCCTGAGTGTAATTCACAGCGTGGGTGGATTGAACTGCTTCCTCTTCGGAGCCTAAACTTGCTCTGTAAGCACATGAACCATACAAATTCCTCCTCTTTCAGGTAAGACTTGTGCAAAAATGTAAAAACTGAAATGATTTTGAAAATACGTGATCCCACACTTTTCCTTTGTTGTATTTGGGGCACATTTGGAACCTGTCTCCCCACCAGACCTCCCATACATGCATCAGGACGTGCCTCACCTGTGAGCATTACTGAACCCACTGGATGGACACTGGCTTTGTGTAGCAGATCTCTAGCAGGGGGTTAGGGTGGGTTATCTGCAGAAGTTTTCATGTGAATTAGAAGGATCTGGGATACCCTTTGTAGACTTGTTTCATGCCTCAATGTTTGACTCATGACTCTAATCTGGTATCATCTTCATGGCTTTATGTACCTCTCACCCGCCTACAGCTCAGATTCATTTCCCTCCTACTCACCCTTTTGCTCACTACACTCCTCCCAGTTCTCCTCGAACTAATCCCTTCCTCTGAATTCCCTCGGCTCTGTTTTGTTTGTTCCCTCTCCTTCTTCCCTCCTCTCTGCTGCTCGGCATGTCCAGCCGGGGGATGCTGGGCCACGGTCCCACGTGGGGTTAACAGCCTTGCTGGGCCCCTTGGCAGACTGAGTGAGTCCTTCCAGGACTATTTTGGAACATGGATTTTCTTAGCTGGCATTCCTTATCCTGCGCCAGAACTCTCTCGTACTGTTCATCCGGAGTAATGAATTATTAGGCAGTTCTGAATCTGTGTTTTGAAGAGAGACCCTCCTTCTCCCAAAGCATCCCCAGTCTGCGGGGAGATGTTGGGCAGCTGGAGCTGACGTTAGACAAACAGGGGAGAAGACAGAGGGAAATATTCCCGCTCTGTTTTGCACATCATTGCTTCCGTGGTATTTCTCCCAGTCCCCTCCGCCTGCAAGTGAACTGTTTGTAGGGATAATTCCCTCCCCTCCAGCTGACTGATTCACTTCCCTGCTGCAGTCACCCTGGTGGACCCGTGGAAACGCTGGCAGGTTGTTTAACATTCTGCAGTATTACTGCTGCAGCATCCATTGCTACAGTGTTCCTGTGGGCTCAGGCTCCTTGGGAAGCTCGTTAATAACCTGTGCTGTGACCCTTCTCTTTGCCTGAATGCGCAGAAACGTTTGAAAACGATACAGGCCCGACTGGAACCAAACAGCTCCTTGAACAGGGCTATCTGAATGCCTCTTGTGTGAGCCGATGGGGGTGGGTGCCACATCCTGAGACATTCGTGGGGCTGGAGCCGAATCTTCCATCCCTTTCAGAGGGATGCTGCTGTTTTCCGTGCCCGAGGATCTTCAGGGTCTCCTGGTTATTATTGTGCCTTTTTTAATGAGCGTGTTTTGTTCAAGAACAGGTATTTCCTGAAAGATTTGACTTGGGGACATCGCTGGAGGAAAAACACAAGGTCACTGTTTCCAAATCTTCATAGCCTTGTATGGATACAGTTGGAAGTTGTTTAGGAGCAAGGTGCTATCCCTCTGTTCAGGAACACCTCTCAGTGTTGGCTGGATTCACGCACCCAAAATGAAGGTACAGAAGTGGTAAAGCACATCGCTGCTTTTGAGAAAGGGAGGTCAAACCTCTCTCTTTTGGACAGGGAAAAAGATGGGGGGCCTGGAATGTCTTGCCAAACCCCCTTGAAGTAGTTTGCTTGTTGTTAATTGTATGTTTTTCACACTTCGGAGGGTCTAAAGGTCCCATTTTGGGGATCACTGCTGCTCCTCCTTCAGGCACAAGCAGATGTGACTGTGACTTTGACCTGCCTCGAATTCTAAGAGAAGCAAACACCTGAGGTCATCTGAATTTGAGGTAAACAAGCGGATTCTTTAGAAAGATGACATTAAAAGTGGGAACGGCCCTAGGGATGTATCTCATCATTAACGGAAGCTGACATCACTGCAAGGAGGGCTGGGTTATCAAATTATCTTTCCTACCTTCAACTTCCATGACTTTGCCCATCCATCTCTGCATTTCTCCCAGAAGTACCACTGTATCCTGCAGCCCTTAGGAGGTGGGAGTGGATGGAAATGGACTTTTTGGAAATGGACAATCTGACCTTGTGACTGTTATCCCTCCTCCCAGCTGTTTTGGGGAGCCCCTGTGCGTGCTGACCCTTAATCCCATAATCCCAGCTGGACATGAAGAGTAAGGTGGAAGATGTTAGCAAGTGTGATAGGCTGAGGATAACGATTCCCCTTGCAGCAGCTTGTGTGAGAAAAAGCCACCCTTGTGATTCCAAAACCTCCCAGGTGGAAGACAAGGACTTGTCTTAACTTGGATAAACCTCCCCAAAGTGCCCGTGCTGCTCTTGGCATTTGGAATGGGAGAAGCCATTCCATGCCCTGCAGACACAGGAGGCGAAATGACTGTCAGCTGCAACCCAAACAGTGGTGTTGTGAAACCCAAAATGCAGGAGAAATCCCCACCCTGAAACAAGAGATATGCATGCCTGACTTGGAATTCCACAGGGTGGGGTGGGTGTGCTGATTGCTGCTTGGGGCAGGAAGGACAGAGGATTTAGAAAGGTTGGGCTCCCCACCTTGAACACAGCAGCGTCTGCAGAGAGGGATTTTAGTGCAAATTCCCTACTGATAATCCTGAAGAGAATGAGCAGTATAGGCAGCGATCTGGAAACTTCCATGAGACCTAAATTCATGTGTTCCTCTTCGCGTGGGCAGGGCTCCAGAGCTCGAGCTGACCCCTCTTTTCCTTCCTGCCTCCTTCCCAAAAGCATTGGCTCAGGATTTTCACTGTGGCTATGCCAGCCAAAACTATCCTTGCAGGATCCTGGCCACGGATTTGTGCCCTCAGCGAGCACATTTCAAGCTCAGAGAGTGTCTTACCGTGGCCATGTGTTGGGGTGGCGTGGGGCCAGCTCTCGAGGGAGCACAGCAGCTTTTACAGGACGTGTGAGCTCAGAAAGGCCATATTTAGTGCTGCAAGGACCAAATCTGCAGCCACAAGGCCCTTTTACAGGAAGGTGCGGGTCTGTCATTGCAGCGTTGTGTCTGTCAGGGCTCATATTCCCAAAGAGCCACTCTGTGATGGGCTGGGAGGGGGGAAAGGAGGATGGGGAATTGCAGAGGCGCTGCTTAGAACCCCAGGTGCTGAAATGGATTGTTTGAAAGGTGACTCCAAAGGCTCCACAAGTTAAGGAAAGCTGGTAAGGGTGCTTTGGAGGAACTGGGTGTGCTACAGGTCCACAGCCTGGGAAGGGACGGAAGAAGGGGTTACAGGTCAGTAAAAGCACAAATCTCTGGAGAAGATGAACAGCTGATAATTATCCCCTATTCACCATAGTATAAGAACCAGGAGAAGTCAAATCAAATAGTTTAAAAATTAAATAGTTTAAAAATTATAAAGAAACCAGCAGAAGGAGGTCATGTTTCGCACTGGCTGCTGCCAGAGACAAGATAGCCGGTGAGATGAGCCTGACTGTTAATTACACCGGTCTTTTGGGATTTTTTCCTCCCTCAAGGGGTGAACAGTCCGGGGAGCATCAGGGAGAGCTGTGAGTGGCTGAGGTGGCTTGTGGAGGGGAACAGGAGGGGCAGCATTGCTCGGGAGATGCCCCGGAGATTAGAGGCTCTGGGCCTGACTCAGGCAGTGTGACTGTGTGACTCACCTGTATTCTCACCTGTGTTCCCAGGGAAGGTGTGCAAAGCTCCTGTGGGGGAGTCCATCCCCAGATCCCATCTCCAGGTCTGTCGGAGGCTCTGCCTCGCCCCCCACCCCCCCGCAGGTGAGTGTCACACTCGGATGAGACTCACCCACTGCTCAGTGGGCCTGGCACCGTGCAAATTGGAACAACTTTAACTCCAGAAAGGTTTCAGGTTTCTTTTCATTTTGCTGCTCTCCCCAGGTTTGTCTGCCCGGGATTCTCAGCACCACACTGCTCTGAGCAAACCCAGACAGAACATGAAATCCAAGTGAAAGGAACGGTCTGCAGAACAAATCTCCTGGTATTTGGATTGCTCGTGAGCTAAGCAAGGTAAAACACTCTCAGCTTTGTGACTGAGCAGGAAGAAAAGCCTCTGCACTGTGACAGCTCCGCGGGGGCTCCTGCCAGCCTGGCACTGCTCCCTGGGGACCCTCCCCTCCCTCACCCACCTCCGCCTGGAGCACTGACAGCCCAGGGCAGACTCTGGCCTCCAAGGAGTTCCCGGATTGTCCAAAAACCAGGCATTGACTACATCAAAGGCCTTTCCGAACAATTAGCAGCCCCTTTTCAAAGCCCTTGTGGCACCACACCTCCCACACCAGGTCCTGCAATTCTATTATCGCTCTTTAAATAGCCCCAAAATGTTGGGTTTTCCCTTTCCTGTAAACTGCCCATTACTGACAGAAACACAGAAATTATCCCAACTTCTCCAGGGTTCGTTTTTCTCTTCTTGCTCGTGCCTGCAGGATTATATCGTCACTGGGATCTGAGCAACAATTAACAATTTATGTTTTGTGGGAGCTTGATTCAATTTGGGTTATACCTTTGATGAGTTTCTTATGACGTTGTCAATAATACATTACAAAATGCATGGGTTTAAATAGTTAATCTGTCACCAGTTTTCTGTGTTCAGAACCGTGCTCAGCCCCCACCAGGAAGGTGTGTGCTGAGAACACAGAGGCAATGCTGTCAGTCCAACAGCAGCCTGATAAAATATTAACACTTCTTATGAAATTTTTCCAGAAGGAAAGAGAAAAATCACCACTGTTGAGAAGCTCTGCAGTGAGCAAAGCTTATTTTTTTTTTCCAGCAAAAGATTGTTAAGTAATAGCATTAAATATTGAAGGATGCTGAGGTGTGTCAGTACACAGCCTCCCTTCAGCTCAAATCAGAGGCAGATTTATTTCCTCCTCTGTGCAAATCACGAAATCCTGTTTTGAACCAGGGACAGAAAAGCCAATCAGATAAAATCTGTACCTTGCCATTATTACTTCTATGATTTGCTAAGCTCTGTGGAATGAGCGATACAGTGTGAATAGACCATTTTAAATATCCCTTTGCAGTCGCTGAAGTGCAGTGATCATTTAAAAGACACGGGAATTATGAGACTCCACGTGCAGCTGATGCCACATCGAACCAAAGGGAGCCTTGTCTGGGTGATTTTTAACTCCTGAGTGCCTGGGGACCTTTGCACTCTCATTTCGTGTTTCACCAGAGCTGTTCAGAATAAATAAATAATAAATAGAACAGCAAAAAGCAAGTCATTCTGGGCAGGCTCTGGCAGCAGTTTGCTCTCGTAATGCTGTTTGGTGAGCCAGAGGCATCCAGCTCATTTCCTAAAGAGCATTTTCTGCTTAGGTCGGGGCTCTATTAATCTGTTCAAGCCAATTCTCTACAATCCAAACCATCTGTATTTGGGAAGATCACGGTTTATTTGGATTGTCTTTGTGTCTGCTGTCAGTGGACGATTAAAAGTACGAGGGATTTACAGTGTAAAGTCTCTCTATTGGCATGGTACAGTGACCTTCTAAGTAACATCTCCCAATATTTGGGTAACAGCTGGTACAGTTAAGTCCAGCAGCAAAACAAAGAACAGGCACAAATACTGGCAGGAGCTGAGCTTCTGCAGTGCAGAATGGCTGCAGGGAGTGGGAATAGCTGAGTTTTTGCAGTGATTCACCGGGCTTTTGCTTTATTGGTGATTTCCGAAGATTCCTTGTGAAACACGCAGCAATGTTGAGGAAACATTTTTGTATCAGGTGTGCCTGGGATTTCCAGGGAAGGGACGAAGCAGGTACTGATGATCTGGCCCAGCAAGCCATTACTTCATGCTTTTGTTGTACCTCCGTGCCCAGGTGCCATGAACTCCCTGCTGTGTCTGGAGCAGCATTCCCTGTGTGCCAACACTGCCCCGGGAGCCAGAGGGACTAAGCTTGGATTTCACACGGGGGTGACTCCTCCTGCAGCAAAGGACTCTCCTGGAATGTGGAAATGTGAGGCATTGTTTCCCACAGGATACTGCTGTGGGCATTAAGGGTTTGCTGAGGTGCTGTCACAGGTTTTAGCAGCACAAGGCAGCTGGCAGAGCTTGGAACATCCTTTTAGTTCTTTTTGTGTTGCTTATTGTGGTGAACCTGCTCAGGTTATAAATAGATGTGTCGTTTTAACTGCTTTTAACGTGCAATTGATGCAGGATAGTTTGGGAAATATTTCCAGGTTAATGTAAAAAAACCCACGTTTAAATCCCTTTGGGCTCCAAGTGTGGGGCTGAACTGTGGCCAGGCAGCCCTGGCTCCCTTCCTTCTGAACGGCTGGAAAGGAAAACCTGCTCACAGAACATGTCATGAACTTCCCATAAATGTTTCCTCATTAATAAGAAACCTGAAAGGTTAAAGACAAAAACAAAACAGAAGTTTATTTCAATTGTAACTGTTGTAAGAATTGTAATTGGCAATCGCTCACTCCCAGTGCAGTGGGGCTCTAGGCTGCCTAACACTGGGGGGTTCAGAGCTCATAGACTGGGATATCAAGTGTCCTTTATTCCCTGGAATTACCTCGGAAGGGATAAGGCCAGTGTTAGCACAAAAGTTAGAGCACAGTATAATATTTCTGAGGAAGAGATTTAAACCAGCTGCTTGAGATCTGGAAAGGGTTGAGTACACTGGGACAGAGGGAGCCCCCCGAGTAGGGTCATAAGAACATGTTGAACCCAAAGGGGAGAGTTTTTCTGTTTACCACACTGTTGTTACCTGAATTTTTCCTGTGGCACCTTGGTACCAATAAGACACGGGCTCAGGCATTTTTAACTTTTCTTAAGTTAAAGAGTTACAAGGCACTGGGCTGTGGGGCCGTGCAGGAAAGCAGTTTGGTGTTTTCCTTTTTTTCCAGAGGGAAGCACACCTCAGCATGACTCGGCTCCTCAGTGGGAGCAATATGCACACACAAAAGGGGTGGAATTCGGCTGGGGGTCTGCACAGTCCATCGCTGCTGGGTGGAGGATATTGCTGAGGAAGTGGCTGCAGAGCCCTAGGAAGGGATTAGGGGCTGGTGTGAACCAGAGCAGCGCTGCGCTCGCTGATGAGGTGAAGGAATTACCAAGGGTGGAAGGAACCCCCTTCCCAGCACAGCTGGCGGGTTGGGGGGAGCAGGAACCCCCTTCCCAGCACAGCTGGCGGGTTGGGGGGAGGCAGGAACCACAGCTGGCTGGCTGGGAGGAATCGTGGATGTCGGTGGCTGCCTGAGCCGGACACCTGTCCTGGCACAGGAACTGCCCCTCCATACACACCTTCCAGGGAGTTCTGTATCCCCATGGCTCCCGCTGCTCCCCATCCTATACAGGTGGGTGGAGCTGAAGCTTCCATGGAGAACTGCCAGCCATAATATAATACTGAATCTATTTCTTCTCAGAAAAAGTGTAAATAATTCATGGGTCTTTGTTCTATAAAGAGGCCAGTTATAAATCAGCTGAGCTGCACCTGGAAATTTCTGCTATCAGCAGTCTCACATGAATTACATCTCTCCGGGGCCATCCATTATTGTAAACACAATTCCAAAGAGGAATTATGCATGTAACATTCACAGGCAAGCAAGGAATCTGCAGCCCGGATTTGGTACTGAAGCTTTGCCACAAACAACCGGACTGGGTTGCAGAGAGCACTGATTTTTCTGCTCTGGCATCAGAGATCCTTTCTCTCTGCTCAGGTACAGGTGTATTTTTCCCTGGGGAGCACCTGTTGATGGGAATGCTGGCTGACTGTGCAGCACCAGCAGTGCAGGTGCTGGGAGGTGGAAGGAAACAGCCATGCCTGTGGTTCCAGAGGCATGGAGAGGGCCTGGCAGTGCACTGTGAGCATGAGCTGCAGGAAGGATCTGCATTCCCAGATCTCCCTGTATCACTTTACAGTGCTGGGATTACAGTCCGGTTATTGTTGAATTACACTCACCTGATTCTTTTTCATTCTGTACTTTGGAAATACAAACATTCTGATAGTCCATGCCAGGTTCCTGATGGTTTCCAGCTCACGGTGTCAGCTGTCAGCCCAGGAAGATACAGGAGGCAAAGAACTGAGGTGCGTTTATGGAACTGACTGAAAGGACTCCTGAAATCCTGGCTTTCCGTGGCCCCCAGGGATGGGAGGTGCTGGAGCTGCTTCTGGTGAGGCAACCAAGTAGGTGAGTGAAAAGCATAGGGGCAAAGCTACATCGAGAGTTGGGAATGATCTACTGAGCTCGGGACAAAGAGGAATAAAACTGAATTTACCTTGACATGGGACTTGTGGAAGTAGCCTTGTGCCAGGTGCTCCTCTGGACCAGACCATCCGAGGGGACACCTTGGTGGGGAAAACAGGAGCAGTTTGACTGGGCCCGGGAAGACCCTGCCCGGACCTGCCGGCACAGACTGCACCACGTGTCGTTTACAACCAGGAGGGACTCTGGGAGTACAAAGGCTGATGATGCCTCCCCAAGCTGGACTTTAACAGCTCACGCTCAGCTCTGGGGCACTGCTGTCTGGCCAGAGATCACATCCTTCCTGCTCCAGGAGGGCTCTGGAAAGGCTGGAGAAATGCTTTTTGGTCCCTGGACTGCTGTGGAACCTCTCCAGAACAAGGGATCTCCTTTTCCCCTTCTCCCCTGCCTCCACGGAGCAGGAGCAGGTACGAGGTGCCTGAGCACAGGGAGGTGGGCTGCTGAAGCCAGAGCCCCTGGCACCTGCCCAAAGTGTTCTGGACACCCTTGGGTTGGGCTGTGCTGACAGACCTGGTGACACACTTTGCACTTAAAGGTAAAGGCAAGAGAGCACGAAGGGGTCTGGGCAGCGCCGCCCTCAGACTCCTCCTCACCCTCCCCTTCGGCACCACCGTCCTGCCAGGAGATACCGCAGGGACCATAAACGGGAGATTAGTGAAGGGAGGGGCCCGGCCGGGGCGGCAGAGCCGGCTCGGGGGCAGAAACCAAATCAAAACTTAATTTAGAACTGAAGCATGGCTTGATTTCACCCAGAAGCGCCCTCGTTCCAAGTGCCCACGGTGTTTTGTTTCCCTAAAAACCTTGATGGCGAGGGATGAAACGCCACGGCGAGGGACCACCTCCGACTGCTCCGGAGCTCCGCAGGCAGTGGCGGCTTTGCTCCTGCCCATCCCTGCCCCGCTGCCACCGCCTCGCACCGGGACACGTCCCACGACACAGCTCGGGATACAGCCCGGGACACAACCGGGCGCCTCCCGGGACACAGCTCGGGATACGGCCCAGGGGCGCATCCTGGGACAGAGCTCAGGACACATCCCGGGGCACATCCTGGGACACACTCAGGGCACATCGCGGGGTACAACCGGGGACACACTCAGGACACATCCCGGGACACGCTCAGGGCATATCCCGGGGTACAACCGGGGGCAGAGCTCAGGACACATCCCGGGGCACATCCTGGGACACACTCAGGGCACATCGCGGGGTACAACCGGGGACACACTCAGGACACATCCCGGGACACGCTCAGGGCATATCCCGGGGTACAACCGGGGGCAGAGCTCAGGACACATCCCGGGGCGCATCCTGGGACAGA
>VXAY01000447.1:159-91899 GCA_013399855.1 Oxyruncus cristatus | reverse complement strand
CTCCGGGGCTGGCCCGGGCAGCGCAGCCCCGGCAGGTGCGGCCGCCGCAGCCCGCGGGTGCCCCGGGAGGGCCGGCGGCGAACAAAGAGCCCCTCTCCGCCCCCTCCCCGCAGCGCCGCCGCTGTCCCTGGGGAGCGGCCGCGGGGCCGGAGCGCCGGGAGCTGTGTCAGACACAGCCTGGTCCCGCTGCAGATGGAGCCGATAAGTGGGGTAGGACCGGCGATAACTAATCACCGTGTGCCGGCTTTATCGGCTGATGTCTTCTGCGGAACCAAACTAACACAGGCATAAGCAGAACAGTCCGGTTTAGCTTACGTGAATGTTAAAAATCCTGTTTAATGCTCTTTTTGTTTCGTTGTCTTGGTCAGGTGCCGCTTTCCTTAGCAGCTGGTGTGATAGAGCATCAGCAATGGGCAGGCTGCGTTACTGGGCTGTGGTTTCAGGGTATATCAGCTGGTAGCAGCACACATATTGCTTGTATGTGTACAGGAGTGAATAAAAATTGTAACAGTATTGCATCCGGTTTTATGGGGCCGAGCAGGACGGGTAATCCGTTAGTCTGTTTGCGGTGTAGAAAGAATTGGCATTAAAAAAAAAAAGTCTTTGACTTGTGAAGCTGACGGACAGTATTTGTTAGCTGTATTTCAGCGGCACCAAATCTAGATAATTGTAACGTTTAACTGTAATTGGAAAGGAGGTTCTTGGGATGGACTGGGTATTTTGCTTGGGGGCATTCGTTCTGTTGTTGATTTTTAAGGCTGAGAGCAGAGTGATAATGCTTTGCAGGTGTGTGAAGGTAGGGGAGAAGGGAGGGCAAAGCTGGGGCCTTGGGTGATGTAGATAGCGAGCATTGATTGCACCTGGGAGAACCTTCCCTGGGCTGCTTCCTTAAGCCTTCCTGTGAGGATGGGGGTGGCTGACAATAATTTCTGAGCAGCTTTGGGCCAGCTCCCATGTGTCATCCGGGCCCACAGCTGAGCCATCTGCGGAGATCCTGCCTGCTCCCTGCCTGCTCCCGGGGTGCTGGAGGGTCTGTGGGGATCCTGCCTGCTCCCGGGGTGCTGAAGGTCTGTGGGGATCCTGCCTGCTCCCGGGGTGCTGGAGGGTCTGCGGGGATCCTGCCTGCTCCCGGGGTGCTGGAGGGTCTGCGGGGATCCTGCCTGCTCCCGTGGTGCTGGAGGGTCTGCGGGGATCCTGCCTGCTCCCGGGGCATCCCAGTTGCTGGGGGCTCTGCACAGGCTTGAGGAACAGCCAAGGCCAATGGAGCTTGCTGTCCCAATGTGGGCACCCCCAAACATTTGACTGGGGGTGCTTTGGTGCTTCTATTGGCAAATGTGATCTGTGAGGAAAAGGGAAACCTGGAGCCATCCTGCCAAGTCCCAGGGAGGTGGCTGGGAACATCATGCTGGAGCCTGGCTGCTGCCTTTTCTGTTGTGCTGTGCTCGCTGTGTCTTTTGTCCCTGCCTCCCGCCTCGACATATGCTGGTACTCGCACAGAATGCTAAAGAGAAAGGGATATAGGGAGAAACGCGCCGGCTGCGCCGCTCTCACCTTGGCTCCGAGGTGGAGAGATCTCAGGAGAGCAGGGGCTGTTCCTGTCATGGTGCTCAGTCCCAGCTGGTGCTGGGGACCTGGCCTGTGTAACAGTGGGCAGGGAGATGCGTCTGTCACTCACCTCCTGAGGTAAAACCACGCTGTTGGAAAAGGGGAAAGCAAGGCTCGGGTCTCTCAGCTGCAGTGATGACCACAGCCGCACTGCCTGAGGGGTGGGTCTGACAGTGCTGGATCCTTCAGGACAGAGCAGTGACCATCTAAAACTGCAGCAGGAGTCCACGAATGGAAATAGAGTGGAAGAGAGAGGGAAAAGGGTGCCAGCAATGCTCACAGCCTGGTGGGCTGTAGTTTCATTACGCCAAGAACTTGAACTGCTGTGGTAATGGGCAGAGGAGAGCTCAGAACAGGAGGAGGAGGTTCTCCCTCGGGAAGGCAGCTGTAAATAAGCTCCAGTAAAGGTAAAGCTCCAGAGGGTTGAGGAAGGCAGGTGTGCTGACAGTTCACTGCATGCTGGCTTGTGTGGGTAATGACTTCCCATTAGCACTGGTTTGGACTTGGTGTGTCGTTTTCTTTTGAAAAGCAGAGCTTTTCTAGCTGTGAGAGGCTGAATCGTGTGTGGACATATCCAGGCTATTAATTTCCTTTGTTCCTGCCTGGGTTTGAAATGCACTTTGCGGTTCCATTGTAGATGTTTTCTGGAGGGTTTTGAGTTGGCCTTGAGTAGGGTTTTCACTCCTGGCACATTTGCTGGTTGGGAAATGCAGTGATTGCCATGTAAGCTGGACTTGCTGAAGGGTTTCCCAGAGAACCAGAAGGGTCTTCTGCAGACCAGAGGCAGAGGTTCCCTCGTGCTTGCACAATGCGTGTGTGTGGGCTCCTGCTCTGCGGCTGAGGCTGCGCGCATGTCAGCGTGTCTGCAGAGTTCGGCCTGCACCGGGCCCTGTGGCCAGCTGTGGTTCCTGGGGTGCCCTCCATGCGGGCATCTGTTCCGTGTTGCCCAAGGGCTCTGGTGGGCGTTAGGACACTCAGCAGTTTGGGGGTTACTGAGTCACAGGGGATGATCCAACCGCTCATTGCATTTTGCCACGGCAGACCACGTGTGCTTGCAGATCAGCTTCTTTGTAAACCTGACCTGTAAAAAGTTTTAGGTTAGTCTGTTGGTTAAAATTAGCTGTAAATCAGATTCATATCCTGACAGTTTTTCACTGTGGGGGTGACCTCAGCACTGGGCCAGGCTGCCCAGAGGACCGTTGGAACTCCATCCTTGGGGCTATTTGGAACTGTCTGGATGTGGGCCTGGCAACCGGCTCTGGCTCGAGTAGGGGATGAACCAGATGACCTCCAGAGGCCCCTGCCAACCTCAGCCCCTCCGTGATTCTGTGACATAATATACACAGGCTCCTGGAAGCTTAGGCACTCTCATGCAGTCCTTAAATATCACTATATTTAAAAACTTGCAGCCCTTCATAGTTGAAAATGTTTGTGAATGAAGTGCACCTCTCGTTAGTTTCAGTTTGGATTTCTCAAGAGTCTTTGGCAACAATCTAAATGTTGCCCAAACAAATCCACAAACATTCCCTTTCCCTTTCTCAGTGTCCTTGGGTGGAAGCAATTCTTGCAGGCTCCTTGGATCTCATTTGGTTGAATTAATAATGGATCTTTTTATATTTTAAAATATTAGGGAAATAAGAGGTTCATACTTGAAACTGCCTCTGCAGTTCCAGCATTCTTCTCTTCTCAAGTTCTATTCAACTTCCGTGACTTGTGATTGAATCAACTGGAATTAGAAGCTTCCTACTGAGATGACATTTTGTCATGCCTTAGAAATTGTCAAAAAGGACCTTATGTTCCTGAAAATATCTCAATGCGTGAGATGCAGTCCCATATGCCTCAAGATAAATAGTTCTGCCTGTAGTCACTGCAGCTTAACCTTTCTTCTTGTGTGCTGTGCTGGGCAAAGCCTTGTTCCTCAGGAATGAATCCTGGAGGATTTCAGGACCTCGGGAGCTTTCTGTGGCACTTCGCTTTAATGAGATGCACTTTGGGGAAAGAGAAGCAAAACCAGTTCTGGGTACGATGGAAATGGTTGCTGAGGACAGGAATGAAATGAATCCCTGTAAAGCACAGGCTTACCTGTACTGGAGCTGACATGAGGGTAAAGAATAAACCAAGATGTGCCACAGTGGTGCCGTGGGGAAGCGCAGCTTGGGCCGTGATGGGTGAACTGTCTGTCTATGCAAAGTGCTTCAGACTGAGGCATAGAGGAGGTTGGTTTAGTGCCTCGTGTTTACATGTTCCTGATGGATTTGTTGCTCGGGAATCATCTCCCTTGAGGGTGTCTCCTTTGCTGTACTCGAGTGTCATGTTAACAGATCTGTGAGGTGGGGCTGGGAAGGCCTCAAGAGGAGGAGGTTATGGCTCAGGATCAGCAGGCTTTACTGGGGAGGAAAAAGGCTGCGATTTTCCCTCCTGCCCTGGACTTGGTGACAGAGCAGTGACACGCGGGAGCTCAGCCTTGGATTCCTCTCCTTTGCATTTGCAGCAAGCCATAAACTTTGGAAGTAAGTGGGATGGTGTTGTTGGGAAGTGTCAGTGTTGCAGATGGTTGCAGTAGGATTTCAGGTGCTGCTCTGTGGCTCGGTGCTGAGGTGTCTTTTGCTGCTTGCCCGGCTCCCGCGCTGCACTGACACGTCAGAGGTGTTTCCTGAGCCCCGGCTGTCCCCTCAGGGCCCCTGCCAGAACTGGTGCTGGGGAAGGGGCTCCAGAGCCATGTCCCCTCGTTGCACTGGTTTCCAGCTCATCTCCTGGAGCGTTTGGAGTGCCAGGCGCTGGGTGAAGGACCAGGGCCCCGATGTGCCAGACCAGCAGCTCGGGGCAGCCACGGCCCCTCAGCTGCCAGGTGGGAGGGGGCAGTGTGGGGGGCGCCAGCCTGCCCTGGGGTGCACCAGTTGCTACCTGAACCTGGAGCTTTTGATGCAGAAAACCCCCTCGAGTTCCTGGACAAGATGCACCTTTTGTGACCAGACCCTTTAAACGGGAGCTCTGCAGTTTCTGCTCTGAATACTCTGGTTACATAAAGCCTGACTCTGCCATCCCAGTGTGAGAGGGGCCTCCCTTGGTCGCAGTGCTGACAGTATCTTAGCAATAAGCAATTCAGAGTAGTGACTTTTTATTGACTTTTTAAATGGAAAACAACCCCCCTGAATTGTTTTTATAGACTCTAAGTGCACTGGCTTCAGGGGTAGCGTGTAAACTTTAAGTGATGATTAAAAAGTCCAGATAAGGAAACGTTTCATAAATGATAGGGCTTGCCTATCTCCTTGTGTGGCAGAATAACAAAATAGGCTGTGGTTCTCAGGAGGTCAATAGATTTTTATAAAAGCCTGCATTTTAAGCCTTCTGTTTATGAGTTATCAGCATGTTTTGGTCGCTAGTACTGACACTAAGTGAATTCCAGTTTTAATGTAACATTAATGTAAAGACACTTGAGGTGGCTTGTATTAAAATGTGCGTGTGAGGGAGCGAAGAAGTGTTAGTTTTAGATACACCCCCATTCAGAGATGCCTCTGTCCCCCCTGGCTGTTGTCCTGTCCTGTGAGGGAGGTGTGCAGGTAGTGCGGCCAGTGCCGGCAGTGCTGTGTTTGGGAAGGGGGGACGAGTGTTCTTTGGGTTCCGTGAGAAGGGCTGGCCGTTGGAGGGCACTGTGTAATGGTAAATGGGCGCTCAAGGTTCTCTGCTCCTGCACAGAGGCCATTTTCGTGGGAAGCAAACCTGGGCTGTGAGCCCCACACCTGTTGATGGGCAGGGCCTAACCCTGGGGGCACAGCTTGCTCTGGGAGCTGTGGCAAACAGATCTCTGGTGGGGGCTTGGGGGGTTTGTTTTGAAAATAGAACCAGGCACGGTTCGGGTGCCCAAAGAGCTTCCCTGGCAGAAGGGATCAGTGTCAGACCTCAGGGTGTTGTGGGAAGGAAGAACGCACCCCTGCGGCTTCTAGGTTGGAGTTGTGTCTCCAGCCAGTGCAAGATTCCGCGGGATGCAACATTTACCCTTTCTAAGCCAGACACAGGTCCTGGTGCAAGGTGGGCTGCCTGCGGGTGCTGTAGGAGCCACAGGCCACATCAGAGGTGGTGCTGGGGATGCAGCTTGTGGGCAGCTCGCAGAGTTCAGCTGGATCAGGCCAAATTGGCAACCTCTCAGTCCCAGAGGATTGGATGGGGCCAAGACCTCTTGCTTAATTAAACTCTGTGGCATATGAACTGGGACTTTCTGAGCGAGCTGGAAACCTCCGGGCCTTGTAATAGCAGTGGGGGCTGGATGATCTAACAGCTTCAGTCAATTGAAAGTCGTAGATGTAGAGTAGCTTGATTTAATTATAGTTAAATTTTGGTGTCGGTGAACAGAGAAATCTCTTTAAGTTCCATAAATTTCTCCATCCTTTGTTTTCACTGCTGCTTCGTCTTAAATGTTTCATTGTGTTGAATAAGGGTTTTACTGTAGCAGTAGAAGAGATGCTGCTGGGCAGCTCTGTCCCTTTTGGGAAGGAGTGCAGTGCAGTCTTGTGCACACTGGTATTTTGGGTAAGCTGGGCAGGAATGGGGCGTGGGCGGGGTGACTCCTACCTGGAGCGCTGGGAGGAAGGAATGTGGTTTTACTGCTGGCTCGGGACTGGAGCTGCTGCCAGGTCAGTGCCAACACCTGGGAGAGTTTACCTGGAACTGTGGCTTTCAGAAGTATTTAACCTGCTGTCACGCCAACTTTTTCTGGCATGGAGTTCTTAAGCTGCCCAGTTCCCAGTACTGGAGCACTCCCTTCCTCTGCTCCCACTGCCTTTTCCTCTGCCAGAAAAAAGGAAAAACAAATCCTTAGGAAAGGGATTGTTTTCTGCACAAAAAAACCCAGCCATTAACTAGTAATTAATTTTAAAATAAGAGATGTGGCTAAATTGCACAGGCCTGGAAGCTATAATTGCAGTTAAAATAGTTAAAAACAAGCCAACCCACCAAAAAAAACCCCAAAACCCCAACAAAACCAATCTAAAAACTTGATTCTTGGTCTGTTTTATGGAATATTTTTCTGCTAGGTGATGTCTCGACTGGGCAACAGATTTGGTGTATTTGTATTTGTAATTATTCATTTTTTCCTCCCTCCATTTGACTGTAGTTCCCATGTACTGGCAGGCTGTAGGTGTTTGTCAGAATCCTGATTTCTAGGATTTAGGAACCTTGCCTGTAGTCAAATGAAGTATCTACAGTTCTGAGAACACTGGCAGATATGAGGAATGAGTTGGGCTTTGCCGTTAAGCCACAGCACCTTATTTTTGTACCTGAGTGCACAGATCAGTATGGCTCTATTGGTGTCCTGCCAGCTCAAGGCAGGCTTCCCTGTTTTCATGGAGTTCATCTGCTGGAGATGAGCAGAACAGTTTGGAACAGCGCACAACCGTGCCATCCTCTCTCCTTTGGCAGCTCCTAGGGTTGAATAATCCTGCTGGAGGGTGGAAGTATGTTCCCGTTGTCTGTGCTGGGTTTCAGTGAAAGCCGTTCAAAGTCTGACTCTCCTTATGCATCTCTATGTAGATGATCACGGTGTGTTCATGGTGGGATTTTGAAGGGATGGGAGCAAAGAGTAATGCACAGGAGAAGGTGTCCTGGGCTGACTCCCTCGTGGACTGTCTGTTTGGTAACTGGTGTGGTGGGGAAGATCCCTCCTGACCTCTCCTGGTGGGGTCTGGAGCGCGCTGCTCCAGAAGCCGTGCCCGGTGTCCGTGTGTGGTGGTCGTGCGGGTTGTAGCTGTGTTTAAGTTCTTCAGAGGATGAAGAAGCATTTTATCTTCCAAGAGAGAAGTGATCTGGAAGGTAAATAAACAGCAAGGAAAGGTTTTTTGGGGTGTGTTGAAGGGAGCAGAGTGGATGGATTCTTTTTTCTCTTGCTGGTGTGCTCTGCTTGCTGTCCTCCTCCTCTCTTTATCCAACTCCTCTGATGAGAGACAGTGGGTCAGGTCTCCTTCACACCATGGGCTAACTTATATAAACTGTCATCAATTTTTGAAATAAGTCAAGAAAAGTATTTGACTTTTTAGTCCATGAGAAATTACAACAGAGACATTGCTTCACCTTGTCAGAGTTTGATTTCTTTGTACTGAACACCAGCCAGGCCACTTCTCTTCCCAGCTCTTGGTGTGTCTGTGAAATTTTGCTTCATTACTGTTTTATTCCTCATTTCCAGTGTCCATAGGAAAACATTGATTCCCTGAGGTCGAGTAAATTCTCATGTGAGTCGGGCCTGGCCTGTGGGTGAATGAGGCTGCTCCTGCTGCCGTGGCCGAGGAGGCACTTCCCCTCTGTGTTCCCCGTGGGAAGGAGCTTTGCAGTGTGGTTTTCCCCGGCAGGGTGGGCTGGTCCCAGCAGTGCTGTGACACACCTGGGTCCTGCAGTGTCTGTGCCGGTGACTCACCGCGCTGGCTGTGGGAGCAGAGGCGTGATGGGGAATGGATGAGCTTTGTTTGCTGCCCTCTCTGTTGGCAGTGCCCCCGGCCTCTGCACCCCAGCAGAAGCCCTGGCTTCTCCTGCAGAGTCCTCACCTTGGCTGGCTCCTGTGATGCTTCTCGCCCACAGTTCTGGGACGGAGCCTCTGCTAACAGTGATCTTTGTAAAAGGCTTGAAGGAGACAAGTGGGAGCATTCTGGTTAAAAACGAGGTATTCCCAGGGTGTCGGGTGTCTCAGCCTGAGAGGACCAGAGGTGTTTGTGCTTCCTCGTGGGCTGGTCACTGGTTGTGCTGGGCTTCACCTGGCCACCAGCAAGGCTGGCTGAAGGTCTGGGACGCAGAGCTGGATGTGGACCTTTAGCAGAGACAATGGGCAGTGAATCTGAGTGGATCATTCTCCTTCGTAAAGCAGCACTACTGATATTTCCCCCAGTTTTTCTCTTGTGTACAAAGTGATTATTCTGATGCTCCTGTTGCCTCTCTTATCCAGAAGGTACCTTCTCAGTCTGGTCTAATGAGCATGATAAAGAACATCTTGCATTTTCCTCCCCTGACATGAGGCAGTGATTTCATTTGTCCCTCGGCTGCACCCCGTGGGTGGTGGCTCTGGAACTCTGGACATGCCCCTGTCCTGCCTGGTCTGGCCAGGCTGGGAGTGAGGCTGGGGCTGTGTTCTCCAGGGACATCCTGCAGCTGGAACAGAGGTAGTGCCAGGTGAAGCCACACAGTCAAGTTCTGATTTTGTCTTAACTAGTCTCCATTGGGGTTTGAAATCTAAATGTTGTAAAGCAGACTGCGCTAAGTGGGTACAGGCTGGGTGTGGATTACCTGCCAGGTCATTTGTCACCCTGTGCCTGGCGTGCTCCTAATGCAGGATCCCGGGAGAGCCCCTTTGGAAGCTGTTGAAGCCTTGGGCCCTTCACAACTGTTAATGAGTGGCCTCAAAGTCTGCAGAGTTAAGATGGTGAAGTTTGTAGCTAATGTGTTTTCTAGTCTTGTGGAGACCTTCTGATATTATGTGCCTACCTGTGTCACTTTTTCCCTTAGAATATCATCCAAAATTTGGGTTGGAACTGGTGCATATCTTAAAGCATTTCAGTCACGACTTCAATAGCTGTTTTGATTGACATTGTTATTAAAGAAATGCCTCTGACACTACTTGAATTGATTTAGCAGAGCCCTGTGTGGTTCCATCAGCCTGCTGACACTGGGAAAATTTACCTTTAATCCGTTGTGCTGCTGTTATGGAGCTTGATTTTATTTGAAATCTGGTCAGTTCAGTTCTGACAGACTGCTTGTAACTGCACTTGTGTTCCTTCATCTCTCACTAGAGTGAAATGATCAACTGTAATTCAGTGCAGGTGCCTGTACCGTGTGCAGGCTGGAGCACACGGGGATGGACCCTCATTCCACTGTCACTGCAGGCTGGAGCACACGGGGATGGACCCTCGTTCCACTGTCACTGCAGGCTGGAGCACACGGGGATGGACCCTCATTCCACTGTCACTGCAGGCTGGAGCACACAGGGATGGACTCTCAGCCCCTGTCACTGCAGGCTGGAGCACACGGGGATGGACCCTCGTTCCACTGTCACTGCAGGCTGGAGCACACGGGGATGGACCCTCGTTCCACTGTCACTGCAGGCTGGAGCACACATGCCGATAGTGTTTGATGAGGCAGGAATGCACTACAGAAGCTCTGTGTGTCATTGCTGGCGTTGCTGTGGAAACCGGCTGGTTTCAGTGTTCTGGGGCTCGGCACCCTGATGTTTATTGGAAGGTGAGGCAGTGCTGCAGCTGATCCCACGGCCTGGATTTGCACGCCAGGACTGGTGGACCTGGGGCTGTCACCCGGTGCTGCCGGCTGTCTGACCGGAGGTAGCTTCTGTCAGGAGATCAGGCAGGCTCCAGCTGTGTCCTGGGTCTGGTTTGGCTCCCCAAGGCACCTCCTGCTCCCTGATCTCTGTGGCCGCGCTGAATCTGCTGAGGGGATGGGCTGAGCCCGGGGCTGGGGTCCTCCCGCTGTCCCTGAGCCCAAGGGCAGAGCTGGCTCCTGGCTTCCCAGAGTGTCCTTCTGCAGCCACAGCCGTGGCCTTTGCTGTGGACATGTCGTGTGGCGAAGAGCCCATCGGGAGCAATGCAAGTTGTGTGTGCTCATGTTCCCGGTGAATGTGATCTCTGAAAATCCAGGACCTCTGTGCAGGAAGAGCTGTCCACAGCTCTTACCTGGGCTTCCTGAATTGCTCTTGCTCTGCGATCCACCTGGGCAGTGTGTTTGCCTAGCAACAGCTTTTTCATCGGAGACACTCTGTTCCTTCCAGTGGATGTGGTGGTCTCAGCTCTGCTGCCTGTTGTGTTCTTCTCACCTGTGTCACTGGGCTCAGGGTTAAACTTGCATACTGAGCAGAGGCTGAAGGGCCAGCATGGTGGTCTTTCCTCTGAGGGGCTCGTGCCCAGGGATGGGGGCAGTTCTTGACCTTTGGATTTCGTCTTTGGTTGCAGTCTGTGCTCACTCTTTCTTCCTGGGTAAAGGCAGTACTCATGGCACTTTTCAGGAGAGATTTAAGCCCTTCTCCACTGCCATAGTGGCCATTTACGTCGTGTCGGTCCGTGGTCTGATGCAGCTCAGACTGGAACATCCTCACTGTTTCACTGACACCCAAGAGATCTTTTTTTTTTTTTTTGAACAATCAAGAGGCTTCCAGTCAGATGGAAAGACAGGATTGTTGGTAATTGAGGCAGAGAACAACCTGCACTGTGTGATCACCTCAGAGAAGCTTTTTCATGGAGAGATTCCCCCCTGCCCAGTATTCCCTAAATGCTTTCAGGACCTGAAAGGTGCATTAGAGGCAGGAGGTACATGACAGCATGGGATAGGGGGTACAGTGATTTAGTATTTTTTACAATTTTCTGGCCTCACTTGGAGGTTTTAAAGAAGGCTGGATGAGGAAAGAAAATGGCCGGCTCACAGTTTGAGAGTTGAGAGTGGTGGGAGGAGATAGCACTTTGCTGCTGATGGATGCAGAAATAATAAATATTCCCATCAGAAGACGGTATCAAATTGCATAGTGGGCTTTGTGTGCCAGTGAAGGTGTCTCCTGGGCCAGCCAGCACTCTTATTATTAAATCAAAATTACCCTTTTGCATTCAGGCAGTGACTTGGGAGAGACTAATTGTGAGAGTCTTCCATTTATTCCAGCTGACTTAGAGTTTGGTGGTAGCTCTGGCTGTGCTGCTGCTGGGATGGACTGGGCTAGCTGGGAAGTGACTGAGCTGAAACGCTGCTGTGCTTCTGCCTCCGAGGAGGCCAAAGTGAAACAAGGCAAAGTTGTTGCAAAAGGTGAAAGGAGCAGTGATTTCTGTAATTCCTTTCTCGTTGCTGCCCTGCATCTTTGGCAGACAGGTGTGCTGGCACCTCTCTCTGGTTTAGATGTGTTCCATCCCTGGGTGGTTTCTGGTTCCATGGCAGGCACTGGTGCTTTGCCTCCAGCGTTGCTCCGAGTTCCCCACTTTGGCTGGATGTGGGAATTCTGTGGTGGTTTTTTCCTTGTTATGAAAATGCTGGGGAAGAGAGAATCGATCCTCTGCAGGATACCTGTTCCATAGAGCTGTTCCTTGGCAGGCTGTTTCTCAGGACCAGCGACTTTCAGGCTTCCTCTTGAAGGAGAAGGCTGTGATTTGTACCACACAAGCTGCTGTCTCTTCCTTGCCCAGGGCTGGAGCTGCTCCTGTTGTCTCCACAACCTGTGTTGGAAAGCAGGCCTGGATTTGGCAGATACCGGTTCTTCATGCCAGGCTGATTCCTTGGGCTTGGAGGCACTGCCATGCCCCTGCAGAAATGTCCTTGGCACCCAGTCCTGTTCCTTGCAGAACCTGAGAGGGCCCAGCAGACGTGGAAAACAGACTTTGGCTCGGTAGTGCTTGTCTGGGAGTGCTGGGCTGGTTCTCCCTCTCGATCCACTGGCTGAACGGGGGCAGTGCTGCTCTTTGGAGGGATTCCTTGTTGTCTGGGTGACACTCACCTGGGAACAGGAAGTTACCTGGATGCTACAGGAATTCTGGGAAGCTTGGGTTTTAATCCTTTTTGCACCAAACTTTCTGCTTGCTGACTAGATCTCAATGCAGCCGTATTTTTTAATCTGTATTTTGGGCTCGGTGTGTTAACACAGACTGTCTGAAGTCTTCACAAACCAAGTCTGAAGCGTTCACAAACCAAACTGCTGACCCCAGTGGGGTGATTTGGTTTGGGTTGCCTCAGGGCATTGCTGGTGCCTGGCAACTTCACCTGACTTTTCTTGCTGGCCACTTTTCTTAGTGTCACAAGTTCCTTACCAGCAGTTGTGTTTTCTGGAGCTGTTACCTGATGTTTGGGACAGAATTTGCCGTGTTTGGTATCAGCAGCTGCGGTGTGAACTTGCAAATAGGCCAAATACCCTACCATGGAATGTTTGAGGCTGTGAGTTGTGGAGCTCCAACCCATGCCCAGTGGGAGCCTGTTAAAGGGGGCAGTTCATTGCTGCTGGAGTTATGCTCTGCAGCTCTGAGCTGGTTTTCTCCCTTTACTTTGTGCAGCCACAGTCACTATTTAGAAGCAAAATTGACTTTTTCTGTAGATCATCTTGTTATTTCTGGAAAGGGACATGATTTCATTTAAACTTGCCTGTTCTTCAGTCTTGTGTTAACTTGGGTTATCTCGAGAGCTTTGCACCGCTGTACTTCAGTCACTGTAATATGCATTTGTGGTCTTGGAAAAAAATTCCTGTCCTTGATTCTCAGTGGCATTGACTGAGCTCTCTAAAAGTAAAAGTGTGTGTGCGTGTGCCTCGTCCTCTGTCAGTTAGCAACGCGGTGCAGGGTCAGGAAGAAGCAGGTTAGGAGCAGTGATTTCTTTACACAGCTGGTTGCTGCAGAAGCTGCTCCATGGCCTGGAACTTGGCTGAAGAACTCGCCGTGGCTGTGCCCTCTGCTCCCTTCCTTTTCTGCCTCTTGGAGGAACATACATCTGTGCTTCTCCAGGACAAGGACCTGCTCTGGGGTGCTGAATGACTGACCCTATTGCAGCGCTTCTGCAAGACGTGCGTTTTGAATGTGGCTTTTGTTCGGGGCGTTGAGCCCCAGTTTGCGTCCAGAATGCCTGGCAGGACATAAAGTCCAGCCTTTGTTTTGGATAATGAGTGGTGAATATTTTAATGAGTGTTTCTTAGTCTAGTCAGTGTCAAGTACCATTTTGGGAACAAGTGACTGAGCTAACCTCTGAGCTTGGTCCAGCAACAATCCATTTATTGACAAATTCGTAAGGAATTTCCATGAAACAATTGATACAACTGAAAAACAAAACAAAAACACTCCTAAATCCAACAACCATTGCAAACAACCCCCAACCCCCAAGACTTCCACCTTCCACCCTCACTATGTGTGCAGAAACTACTGATATAAGCCAAAAAAGTGCTCAGTATGGCTGTATTTGTTTTCCTTCTCTTTATATGGGTCTCTTCTTTTAGAGTGTTAAAGATAAGCATATTCCACTAAAGGAAAAAAGAAACCTTTAAATCAAAATAGTAGCTGCTTTTCTTCTTCCTGAAAAGCACCTGGAATGCATGTATGCATGGAAGAGAACTTCTGCAGCTGAATTACCGAGTTTCCTGCGTTGGGCACGTTCTTGTTAGTTTTTTTTTTTAACTCCACCTGTTTTTCACACCACCTTAAATTCTGTCCACATCTTTGGCTATTAGTAACATATCCCTGTGTGTCAGTGAATGCAGTGCAGAAGGAAACTGGGAGATTTGTCCTTCAAGCCAGGACAGACTGTGTTTGCTCCTGTTGAACTAATCAACCTGAAGCCTGGATTAGTAATTGAACAGTTTTCTCATTCCTTACAGACACCATAATTCTCAGGTGGAAGAGCTTGCTAGCTCTAGGCTGCACATTTAAACAGCAAAGAAATACCCTTAATGAACCAAAGGAGTCAAATCTTTGTTAAAGGGCTGCCGAGTTTGTAAAGTGAGCAGGAAAGGAAGGGGGAGAAGGAGGTGGAACACAGTGCAAGTAGGTTGGAAACAGCAGGACTCCGACCAGGATACAAAAGCCTGACACGTTTTTCTGGGGAGAGCAGATCCTTTGACATTGGTTTGAGTGGTTGGTTTTTCACCCCTAATCTGGGCAGAGGCTGTAATGGAGTGATCCTAAAAATCCTTGGGGAGCAGAGCCTGAAGGGAGAAGGGGTACTGCCAGAGGATATGGATTGATGTTCTTTTTAGAAAGGACACTTGATCAAGATGGAGAAGGGAGGCCAAAGGAGTGAACTGCTGGCATGACTGACAGCAGCACTCACTGAAATGGTAATGTGTTTGGAAGAATTTCTTCACCAGGGGAGGCTGGAAACTCATACAGTAACATTAATTATTAACTGCAGCCCAGAGCTGGAAGACCTAATTTAATTTCTGATTGGATAATAGGATGACTCATGCAACAAAACAAACTGTGTCAGAAAATGAAGTCTCTCTGTGAAAACTGACATTCCCGACTTCGGCTCTGAGCTGAAGTTACTGCAGGAGAGCTTTTACAAGAGTTAGTGTGAAAAGTGCAGGCTGAATTTCCTGCAGACATCAGAATTCACAGAAATCTCAGATCAGGCTGTGATCCGTAGAAATGAAGAGTTAATGCCTTCTCCAGGCTGAGCACACCCACCTCCCTCAGCCTCTCCTCCTGCTTCTGCGCCCTACTCCCCTTGTCCACTGAGGCAGCCTCCGACGGGACCGAATCCCTTTTTCCCAGTCTGCACAGCAGTAACAAGAGCACTGGCTCCCATCAGACACTCTGGGCTGTTGAGAGAGGTGACATGTGGGTTCTGATATCCTGCAGTAGTTGCAGTGTAACCAGCAATTCCCTCTGGCAAACCCTTATCCCCACGGCGTGTCCCAGCCCCAAAGGGCTGCGTCCTTCACCCAGGGTACCTAGCCTTGTGTCCTTCTGAGAACAAATTAGCTCTCCTTTCAGAGCTGTCTCAGGTTTTAAGAGTCTCACTGGTGTTTTCTTGTCAGTCAGTGTGGTTTTCCTGCTGTCAAGGATTTTCCAGCAAAGCCTGTTTAAGCCGCTCCTGGTCCTGTCCCTCCTCAGCTCTGCAGGTGGAACTGCCACTGGTGCAGGTGGGGGCTGTGGGTGTGTGCCGTGGAATTGATCCCTGGAGTTATCTGGGTTAGAAATGAGCCTCCAATCACAGTTTATTGTTGGATTACAGTTTTATTGAATATGTGTTCTGTCATTAAACAGTGCAGGCGTTGACTGTTTATGGTCTGGAATCATTAAATATCTAACAAGAATATAGATTGTGGTTACATAAACATGCTTGTGTGATCCGTTGGCACCTAATTGGGCTACTGGAGTTGAATACAGCTCAACCTGCCCTGTTTGGTACCAGACACCTTCCACGAGGCCAGGTCGCTCCAGATCTGTCCCTCTCATTAACCAAAGCAACATTGCTGCTGAATTTGGGGGTTGGGGTGTGTGCTTCGCCTGGGTCAGGGTTGTGTGGCCTGGACAGGGATGCAGGCGAGTTCATGTTTTATTCTACTGAACATCTTCCTCCCTTTCCAGACAAGTGGATTTATTTTCTCTGAGGGAAGAGCATCTCTTCTCACACTGCCCTTCCACTGTGCAAAGCTAGAGATAAACCTTTTCCCATGAGCTGTTGAAATACAGGATCATGATCTTCAGACACAGTCACTGTAAAAAAAAAAAACACAAACCAGCAAACCACAGTCAAGAACAAATCAAGCCCCAAACCCCTGCAAACCAAAGCAAAGCCCCTCTCCAGGTGTCTGACAGAACAGTGACACAGTTTCTGAGCCCTGCACCCGATGCTGCCCGGGCAGCACCCGGGCATCGTCACTGCCAGCCTTGTCCCTGCCCTCAGACTGATGGGGAACGTGTGCCTGCCCCAGCCTGCAGATGGGAGGGGAACTCACACTTGCTCTGGTTCGTCTTGGGCCCTGATGGCTGGGGGTCAGCGCAGAGCAGAGGGTGGGGGGCATCCGCTCTCTGGCCTTATTTGAAATAGTCTGGAGAGGCACCAGGAGTTGCTGCTGTTGTGGTGTATCCCAAGACAGTCATCCCAGTGGCAGAAGAATCAGCTAAGATTCCTTACTTTTCCCTGGACATAAACACAGTGATGTATGTGTAGGGTAAACCAGACCTTACTCCTGCTGCGTGGGTTTCCTTGGGTGGTTTCCAATCAGTAAATCTCTGGGTTTGAGCAGTGACGTGATGATGTTGTGAGCGTTCAGATTCAGTTTAAACCATGAACTCTGGAGTTACTGGAAATTGCTTTGGACCTGGTGCCATGGTGGGAGATGCCCGGGTACAGGTGGGCACTCCCAGCAGCAGGCAGAGCAACAGCTGCACACTGTCCTTAGCCCCGCAGGCTGGCCTGGCCCTGCCTGGAGCTGTGCACATCACTGCCTGCAAGGGAAACCTGAGCTTCGTGTTCTTCCACCTGCCTGTTTCCCAACTGCAATTGTGTTGAAGCTATTTCTCTGGGAATTCTTTTTATCTGCTTCCAAGTCATCTCAAACTTGGCATTTGTAGGATTAATATGATTTAAATTTGCAAACACTGCCTTCCTCTTTGTGCCCCAGTCTAATTTGCTGTCTGTCAGCAAACTTTGAGATAGAGGTGATAGAATCCTCCAGCGGTTCATCCAACCTCATCCCTTCTGGGAGCTTCTTTGAGGTCATGTCTACTTACTCATGGGGGCTTTTGGATAAAGCAGTGGATTTTTATGGGAACTGGTGGTCTAAAATGCAGTGTAACAACTGGATTTGTGTGCCATTTCACATGGGAAAAATGAAGAGAACTGTATGAAGTGTAAGTCATAATTTTTGACTTTTAAAAAGTTGGAATGTTAAGGGCCCAGTGGATTTCATCATATCAAAAAACACCAGTTCAAGATGATTAGGGTAGGGGGTTTTTTTATAATTAAAATGTAAGTGTATCAGAGGTTGGTCAGTGAAAAATCCTGATTGTTGTGTTAGAGCAGCTGCTTTGAAAGCAAGTCCTTCTGTCAGGTCCTTCCGTGAGTCCTTCCTGCAGGCTGCTAATTGGGAATTCAGACCCTTCATTACTGGGCAGAATTGTCAGACATCCACTGGGGACATGGATTTTTGTGCTTTTCTCTTGCCTAATAAGTTTTGAAGTACTGCTGGAAAGTAATGGATTTGTGCAGGCCCTGACCTGAGGATAATGAGGGTCTGAAATTAAACCAGCCTTGTTCTTTTACCAGTGTCAGGGCCAGTGTCCTGTCGTCATTCTACATGGAGAATCATCATTCCTTTGTTTTGTGGTAGTTCGTGCTTGAAGGGCAATTTTTGCCTGTCAGAAAGTGAGATATTTGTTTAAATAAAAACTTGAGGTTTTAATGAATCAGCTGAGTTTCTGTATTCCCTAAGGGAAGAAAAGTTACTGTCAGATTTTTCTTTAGGAATTTTCTGTTGAAACTTGCAGTAAATTTTCAGTTTAGATGCAGGTGGCCTTAGTGCTGGTTTCTGGAGCAAGATCAAGGTTGGGTGTGATTTTGGGGGTGGATTTTGTTTTTAATTTTTAAAACTAAGTCCATGTAGGAGAGTCACTCTCAGGTCACAGACTGCTGCAAATGCACCAGTAAGTCCCAGTCAAAGCTTTGTTTAGCTTTTTAATAGCAATGTGTATCAATGCTTTTGCTTTGCTCGGCTCCCATCAAAGATTAAAAGCTTTTCTTGGCTTCTTTGGAGAAAAGAAGATCAAGGTTTCCTTTGTAAAGAGAGTTTCCTAGACTGTAAATTCATGGCATATACAGGTGATTCAGCAAACGTACCCTTCTGTCCATCTGAGCTGATGATCTTGGAGGTCTTACCGAACTTCAGTGGTTCTGTGATTCCTGCATGAGACACTGGAGAGCTCAGTGAATGAGGCTGTGCAGAAAACAACGTGTTGCTTAGATTAGTTCTTTCAATGAGTGATATAAAGAGGCCTAAAAAATAAGGGGAGTAGAGTCTTGTGCAGTACAGGAGGTCCGTTAATTGAAGGTTCTTTTGCGTTCCCTTAGGTATTTCTGACGCTCACAGGTGACCTGGTTCAACACGCTTGCTAAAATTGCTCAAGTCTGTCTGGCTGTGTGGAGTTCAGTGGATTTTTATAAAAATAGATCACAATTCCCTGGGAACACTTTTTTTAAACATGCAGTAAAAATTCCTTGTAAGCAGATTTTCGTGAGGTCAATACTGTGATTTGAGCCTGTTTCTTAATAATGCGCTTTCAGTGTTGGACTGGGAGTTCAGAGTCCTGGCTCCTAGTGCTGGTGAGGATGTGCAGGTACCTTTGCTCTCCATCCACTAGTCCTGATGTCTGTGTTCTAACTGGTTCTTTCCAGTTTTGTGTGCTCCTTTGGGCTGGCTTGTCCCCATGGAAGAGCAGCATTGTGATACTGTCTCTCTAAGACAACCTTGTACCTTGCTGAAATTCTGCCTCATGGTTTTTTCCACCGACTGTGTCAGTCCAGCCAAGGAAAATGTGAATACAGTCCCTCTTTTTGGAAGCCTCAAGTCCTCCAAGTAGGACCTGAGCCACTGTTATAAAACATTTAATATTTTTCTGTTGTGTGAGATTAAGAATCCCACAGCTCTGCAGACTCTGCAGTTCTTTTCCTGCTTACTGGTGTTTGCTCCATCTTTTGATTCCTGCTGTGTGGGATTCCCTGCTCAGCCGAGATGTGCTCTGCAGGATCGTGGGTGCTCCGTGGACTGACCAATGCTGCGTAGCCAGGAGGGTCTTTCTGATCCAAACTGCATGGCATTCTTTCCTCCAAAAGCTTCTGGGTTTAGTTGTTCTGAGTCTGAGACCTCCTTTAGAGAAAATAAGGGTTTTTTTACAAATGTGTTGTATCCTGGGTTCCCAGGCTGCTTGTGGTGAAGCTGTCTGAAAGGAGATTTTAATTTCCCTGCCTGGCCCAGGTGAGTAGGTGGTTGTTACCAACTGACCTTTAAGTTTGTTTTGCTGTGCTGAACTCGCAGAGGAGAGTGGAAATGTGGGTCATAGCCCTGGTGCATGGCTTTGTTTGCATTGCAGAGCTGAGATTGTATCAAACACTGTTGGCAAAATTGCCACAGACAATTTCAAGATTAGTAAGATATTGCAGGAATTATACTGCATCTTATCACATTCTGTTGCTGTGGCCTTCAGAAAGTCACTGTGATGTCCTCAGAGGTTGGGCTCTTCACTTGAGGTTCTCTTGGCGGGTCTCACCTGGGGGTGAGGGCAACAGGCCGAGGGACAGGGCACCCTGCTTGGGTTCTGCCTCTTGGGCTGACACCACGTAGGTGTCAGTCAGAACAGGATGATCTGATTTGGGAATACTCTGTGCAGAATGTTGATGTGGAATAGCTTCCTAGAGCACTTTTTTTTTTACTTGGCTGTGCGTGGTTTGGTTCAAAGTAAGAATCAGCTCGACACTTCTGCCGTTGAACTTGGTCTCAATTGCTGGGAGATTTAGGAACAGCCTAATGTGGTTAGCCTTGCTATAGCCAACACTCTGGCCCTTCTGTTATGTAGATGACAAATACTCAATTTGGCTTTGGAACTGCAGATCCTGGTTAGTTCCCCCAGTAATGGGGAGAGTTGAGAGCAGTGTTTGAGTGACCATGTGTGTGCCGTGTCCAGCACACCAGGCTCTGTGTGTGGGTTTTCATTCAGGAAACCAGAAGCACCACAGTTAAAACATTGGATTAAAGATTTGTTGTCTTTTCCATTCCGATGTGTTTTGCCACCAGAACACTGAGTTAAAGATCTGTTGTCTTTTGTAGTATGTTATGTTTTGCAAACACAATAATAAAACTTACTAATAAAACCAGAGATGAGGCGCTCAGCGGATGAAACTGGATTCGCAGAGTCTCTGTGTGCAGGTAACATTCCGGCAGGATCTGGTTTCTCTCCTCCCAGTCAGTGGAAATTTACCTCGCTGGCGCCTATCGTGGGTTGGAATCAAAAATGTCTCTACACAGAGAGAAGAAAAAAAAGCGCCCAAGCCAAGCCAAGCCTCCCCCGCGGCGGCTCAGGTGAAGCTCCCTCCAGGTGAAAGGCAGGCTTGGCGGCCTTTCCCCTGTTGTCCGGGTGACAACCTTCTCGGCTCCCTGGCCGCACTTGCGCGGGGCGAGGCGGCGGGGCCGGAGCTGGGGCTGGGGGTTCTCGGTAAGTCGCCTTTGGGGGCCTCGGCGTGACACCGGCGTGGGCCGCGGGTGGCAGCCTGCTGTCCCCGCGCGGGCCTGGGGCTGGGAGCGGCTCGGAAACGGGGGAGTGGACTTGTCCATCTTGGGGGGGCTCGACTCGCAGGTGGGTTTATGTACCTTTGCAAAGACACGTCAAATATTTAATCCGCTCTGGTCTGCGTGGCAGCTGTTCAAATATTGGTTTGCATTGATCCAGCCGTTGCGCCGTTCACACTTGTCTGTTCATTTAAACAAGCCAAGCTCTAATTTTATACCCCCATCGATTGTGATTTCAGGCAGTTCTCGTAGTGCGTACGCTCCATGTGTCATGGGATTGTCTGTCCTGTTGGAAGCTGACGTCTGCAGCTTTCCTTCTTACGCCACGCTGCGTGGCTGGGGATTTCTTTGTGTGCGTTTAGAACACAGAGATGTGTATTCCAAGCCATGTTCAGGTTGGTTTTACAGCACATCTGTCTGGGTTCAGCTGGTGTGGGCCGAGCTGCCTCTCCTAGGTCGCCCTTTGGAGGGGCAGCATCACACCCTGCCTGTTGGGAAGAAGGCAGGTTGGGGCACTCTGCTTGACCCATGTTCTTTCTCTTTTGTTGCCATAACTCCTCTATAAACTTCTCAGCTTCAGGGTGTTTTATTAATCCAAGGGCAGGACTTAATTTCTTTGTGGGAGTGCTTTAATGGGTGTTAGAAATGACTTGGCTTTTCAGAGCAACTGGAGAAGTGAATGTGGTGTTCATTTAATAAAGATTGACAAATTGTGAATCATATAGATAAATATTCCTATGAAAGTCTCTTGAATCTCTGAATGCGTCTGTGTTCCTTCATCTGTTTTCTGAGGTGAATTGGGGTTTGTTCACTGCCAGTGAAGTCTGGGGTTTGCTGCGTAATTGGCTTCCACTTCCTAAGCTTGGTTCCACCTAAATCAGCCAAGTCCTCTAAAATGGCACCATGAATTGTAGCTAAGAAAACACAACCTGTATAAAGGTTACCCTTCAGCAAAGAGGAGAACTCTGTAACCTCTGACATGTTTTGAGGAGGCAAGGAAACATAAACTTCACGTTAATGATTGGACAGAAGTCAGCATGGACGTGGTTAGTGGTGGAGCTCAGCACTAATAGTTAACCAGCCCTGCCACAGTGGGCAGGAGGCTGAGCTCGGGGCAGGACAGGAGTGTGGGCAGGGAGAGCTGTGGCAGGGGAGGCATCTGGAGTGTCCCCGTGGTGCTGCTGAACTGCTCCCATCCCCAGGGCCATCCCCAGGGCCATCCCCAGTGTCACACAGCCTCAGTTCCCAGGGCCTTCCGTCACAGTGCTCTGGCCAGCGCTGTTTTGAGTTCCACACGTGTTGTGCATCGTGGGTGCAGCGCCTGAGCGAGGGAGGAAGGCTCAGCTGGACGAAGGCTGGGCAGCTGGAGCGGTGCTGGAGAGCACTGCCCGGCCTCGGGAACCAGGAGCAGGGAGCGGCAGCGCCTGGAGCTCCTGCCAGGCTCACAGCGCTGCAGACAGGGTTGAAAAGGGTAGGACAGTGCCTCTGTGGGGAGAGCTGAACTTCTCTTTCTGACAGTGTGTTTCCAAAAGCGGCCCAGAATATGTGCTTTACAAAACGCGGGGAATTCGCTGGAATACAAAACGTGCAGATAGGTGTCCATGTCTTGCACAGAAGGTGGACACGGTGATCACACCACCAGACAAGGATTTCCTTTTGCTGTGTGTTTTCAACTCTGAGCAGAACCAGAGACTCTTCCTTGGCTAATGGCAACTTGAGAAGCAAGTGGCTTCTGAAGCCTGGTCTTCCCTTATCCATTCCCAGCTTGCCAGTTCCTGCTTCCTGATCCCGGTGATGTTGCAAGAAGGAAAACTCGGCTGCTTGTGGAGGGATAGGGTGGGGTGGTAAACAGATGAAGGGTGGGTGCTGGCCTCTTGGATTGGGGGAGGAGGGAGGGAAGGAGTATCCCAAGATTGTTGTCCAGGAGTCTGCCTCCTTGGTGGGAGGGAAGCAGCTGCCTCTCTCCACTTCTTGCTGACTCAAGGGGATGTTGGATAGAGTTGCCAGAAAATGGAAGTATGTTTGTGTTGGGAAAATGCTCTGTGAGAAGGGTAGCTGTTGATCACTGATGGAAGTCTTTCAGTGGAGATATTTAAGTGGCAGTTAAATTGTGCTCTCCTGCATTCGTGTGGATGGACAGCTTGACACTGACTTTGTGCTCAGCAGCGTGTCAGTTCGTGTGGTACCCGAAGCTGTTCAGCGGAGAGAACTCGTGATTACACCGTTGCTTGTGGCATCTGTTTTAAGATATACACGGGCTGATTAAGCAAGTGCTTTTTTAGAGTGCAACAAAAACCCCTCTTGCTCAGGTCGGGGACCTGTCCCTCATTGCATTGCTTCTGCTCTGCTTGTGGTGCCTGAGGAAGGGTGTCTGTGGGGGTCCAGCCGCAGGGGGCTGGAGGAGGCCCTTGTTTCCCTCCTGTGGATCCTCCCAGGGAGCTCTGTTCCTGTGGTGTGTGCCTGGTTCCCTGATCCGAGTCCCGCTGAGCTGAGTGTCTGATGAGCCTTGTTAAGCTGCTCTGTTTGCTCTTCTTCCTTTGCTTGTAAGTCAGGACTCCAGCTGAATGTCTGTTATCCTTCAGCCTCTCTGCAGACCTGTCTCCCGTACATGGGATCCCCACTTCTCCTTAACCCTCCAAATCTGACTCCGTATCACGTTCTCTGTGCCTGGGGATCACTTCATGCTTTGGGGTTTGGATCCCGGGTCTTCTCACTCAGAATTTTTCCATGGTTAGTGATCCTGTCTTGGCTACTCTGTTGTTACGCTCTGGGTGTACAACAAACACCAACCAAAATCCCGATTTTCTTGTACAGTCATTTCAGAGAGGGTGGCTGGAAACCTGCATCGGGTAATTGATGCTCTGAGTCTTTGGCTGTGCCCAGCCAAGCTCTCAGGGGGAACAGGGTCACAGCTTCTGGAATACTTAAGGTGGGATGTGACGCTTCAGCTATGTTTTGGAGAGTCTGTTTAGATCACCCAGAGCATCATGTTTTGTATCTTGCAAAACCTGAATTAGGGATCCTTCACTAGTGGGACTTACTCCTGCCTTTTTTCTTTTTTTCTTTTAAAGATGGTAGGGTGTTTCTGCTTTTCTTTTGTTTCTTTTGATTTAGTTAATATGCAGAGGTGCCCTCAGTGCAGGAGAAAGATGCCACTCTAGTAAATGTTTTGACTTTGTAGAGAAATCTGAGTAGCAGATAGTGTAGAGACAGCTATTTCAGTGAGGTCAGAACAGTCTTGAGTTTCTGCCTGGATTTTTCTATGCTGTCTTCTCTTAATGAAGGAATTTTCTTGATCACAATTTGCAAGTTCATTGCCTTTTGTGTGTTAAAACCTCTGCAGAATCTCGGGCTATTGACTGTAACAGATTGAGAATAGTTACCACAGGAAAAAAAGATCGAATATCTACTAATGTTAGTCCATTGAATTGTTCTTTTTCACTCACTGTTTTATTCACCTCTCAGGGAAGCTTTGGGCTCTTTTGGGGAGGGAATCCTCATCTCTTAGTTAGCAACTACCTTGCACAGTGTTACGTGGTGCTGGAGAGAATACCAGAAACTAGATTTGAGGAGGGATTTCAGTGTCAAGTGTTGTTCTACTGCAGCCCGGTTCCTGGGGCAGGACGTGTGCCAGGATGGAGCTCTCCCTGCAGGCAGGTTCAAAGGAGCTGTTGTGCGTTCTTGGGAGTCCCCTGTCCGTGCCTCCTTCCAGAGGTTGGGCTCTGCAGCTCCTGCCCTTCCCCAGGCTGAGAAATGGCACATACCGATACCAAAGCTGTCTGGCGTTCAGCTGCCTAAAGCAAACAGAGCAGGAGCAACCTGTGGGAAGGTGTCATTGTTTTCTGAACAGGCTTCAAGGAACGGAGGCTCGAGTTACTGTAATTGGATCTGGTATCTTGCAGCTCTGGGAGCTTATCAGGGCAGACAAGGTATCACCCGTACGGGGCACTGTGGAACCTGTTTCCGTAGGAGCCTTTCCAGGTGCCATTTTGGTGGCCTCTTTGTGTTGGTCAAACAGGATGGGAAAAAACCCAAACCGAAACAAACATTTTTACGAATGTTCCTCAGGCACTTCAGGTAATGAAGTGATAAACTGAGCATCAGGCTGATGCTCCAGGACTTGCCAAGTGTCAGTGAACACTGGTTTTGAGCTCTCTACATACACCAAGGTGCTGAGACAGGTTGAAAAAAAGTCATTTTAAAGATTTATTTTTAACATTGCATCCTTATTTTTTCCACCACAGACATCTCTCAGAACAAAAATGTTATGAATCTTTTCCCTTATCTTTGAAGGGGTATGGACCATTTAGGATGGGAAATGACCCCATTCAGCAAATCCTCTTCGGGTTTTATTGCTATTGTTGTTACATTATTATTGCTCTGATGTTATTACTGTTATCTGCTCTTACTCTGCTTTCACTGAACTCTTAACAGCTCTGACTGGAGTTGAATGCTCCTCATGGTTGGATTCAGATAAACCTCCTTCTGAGATGTTCTTCTTTTCCACACCCTCGCTAGGAGAGGCTCCTGCTATCTCTTAACCTCTCGCCAACTGTTGATCTTCAAAATGGAACTGCAATAAACATTAAACCGTTTCCTTTTCTGTTGCAGGAGGAGTCTCGCATCCTCAGAGTGAAGGTGGTTTCTGGCATCGATCTGGCAAAAAAAGACATCTTTGGAGCCAGGTGGGTGTTGTGCAGAACCTGTTTGATGCCTTGAAACACGGCAGGCTGGGCAGGGCCCCCCGTGAGGGTGCCGGGGGTGTGTTGGCACAACTGTTGGTGCCAAACACACCCAGCCCTCTCCCACCACAGGGAGCCCTTCCCTCAGCTCTGTGAGCCCAAAGAACCAACCAGGTAACAGCTGGGGGAGAAGCTGCTTTTGGAGCCAAAATGAAGCCAAAGCCATTAATTTTCCTTTTCGGAGGTTAATTCAGGCTTGACGTTCCTGCTGTCTCCAGCCTAAGCGTGAGGAATGCTTTACTGCAAATGTTCCAAGCTACTTGGAAGGCTTTTATCAGTTTGAAATTAGTCGTATCCAATTTTAGCTTTTATTGAAATGACTAATTTCTTAATGTATAAATGAGCCTCCCTGTGGGTTTTCCTGTATTTCTCTAATGATGCTTACAAATTGTTCATTAGTTTGCGTATCTCGCTTGAAGCTCCATGAAAGCAGCAATTAAAAGTTTAATCGACTTTAATTTTTTTGGTGAAATTTGCAACAAGTGTTCCTTTGGTAGCTGAGTGCAGAATATGGCAAGCCAAAGCTTCTTTTTCTTTCCCCATATGTACCATTTTGAAGAAGAACTTTTGATGCTGACCATAAGCAACATATCTTTTACTTTCAAGATGCATGAAGTTAAATCCAAGTGAAATTTGGACTGGGTCCCCTTGATGTGGCCCTTAAATATTTTTGTCTCTTTTCAGAAATTACATCAAGTATTGAGGACAAATTTGTGATCTTTGTAATGTCCTTTTTGGGAGAAAGAAGGTGAAATGACTGCTCAATATTTTAGGCGGTTACACCCTTTAGAGTGAGTTAATCTAAAGCCATTTGAAAACGTGTTGGAATTGCAGAGTGATGGCCCCAGCAGCTCCTGTACCTCTGCGTGGTAGAGCCGTGCAGGGCTTCAAACTGGGGCAGAATAGCTCCCGTGTTCCCATGTAACTGTGAAAGACTAACCACCAGGCATACATTGTGTTTTGCATCTCAGTGGGTTGTCCTGACCGTTTTTAATCAACTTTACCATTATAAAACACTGCCTGTGGGCTTGCAGAGTCTGAAAGCCATTTCTTGCCTGATTAAATTCAAAGGAAGTCTCTTACCAGTGTAGAGCACTGCAGAAACTCCTATTTTTCTTCTGAAGGCTGTAACAGTAAAGAAAACTCGATGCTTTGGAGTGTGCTTTTTTGGGGTTCTTTTTGACTTATGAAATGATTTTGGTAGCAGCTAAGGATATCTAAGGAGCCTCAGGGGGGAAGCACCTCGCTCTCTACAACTCCTTGACAAGAAGGTGCAGCCAGCGGAGGCTCGGGCTCTTTTCCCAGGTAACAAGTGACAGGACAAGAGGAAATGGCCTCAAGCTGTGCCAGAGGAGGCTCAGGTTGAATGTGGGGAAAATGTCTTTCCCAAAAGGGTTGTCCAGCCTTGACACAGCTGCCCAGGGCAGAGGTGGAGTCGCCATCCCTGGAGGGATTTAAAAACCGTGTTGGTGGTAGCCTTGGCAGTGCTGGGGGAATGGTTGGACCAGATGAGCTGAGAGGGCTTTTCCAACCTCAAGGATTCCCTGGTTCTCTGAGAGTTCAGAAATGTATATGATTATGAGGCCAATGACACAAGGTACCTGGAATGTGGAATGAAGCAGTAGCTCTGAGCACCTTGGGGTGATGGTTCCATGTGGGGAGAGTCATCCCCGCAGGGTCAGTGCAGGTGGGTGTAAGTGGCTGGTCAGTGTAGATGTAAGGGGAGGCCTTGTAGCTATTCTTTCAAGTCCACTATCACTATTTCCAGTCCACTTGGGGTTCTGGTATATCTTGTTTTAACTGCTGGAAAAATTGTGGTGACAGCTGTACCCCTGAAACTCTCTCCCCCAGCACATTTGCTACCTTGGAACCAGGTTTGGATAACAGCCTGTCCCCTTTCTTGTACCAACGGCTCCTCTGTCGAGCACAGACAAAGCCTTTGAAGGGAGTTGCTTTCATAAATTAATCAAACCGTTTAAAAAAATAATCTGGCTCCTAACGAAGTGCCTCTTCAGTGCTTGCAGCAGTGCAGAGTGGCACACGTGCCAGGGGGAGAGTTCTGCTGCATCCCGGCCCAGGGAGGCCCCGGATGTGGCGCAGAGCTGGAGAGTTGTGCACTGCAGACCTCTGGAGTGACCGAGTTCCCAGAGCCACTTGACCAGATGGCAGTTGCTCAAGTAGGAGAGAGTTCATCCTCTGTTGTTGCTTTTCCTTTTTCCAGTTGATTTCAAATGGAAGTTTTTCCAGTGCAGTGGAAAGGAACATGCTGGTTACAGAGTGTGGGGAAGGACTGAGAGCTTCCTGAGATCTAAGCTGAGCTGAACTCGAGAAGGCAAAGGCGGCATCTGCACCGCTCAGTGGGCACTCCCAGCTCGTGCTTTCCCTGTGCAATTAGTGTGCTTTAGGAGAGCTGCGGGGCGCTGGGAGCAGCCGTGGGCCGGCGCTGGGGTGAGCTCAGTCACTGCATCCAGAGCAGGCGTGTGTGCCTGCCTGGGAAGGAGGGAATGGCCCCCCACAGGCAGAGGGGGTGGTTTTCCAAAAGCGGCTGTGCCACCCCAGTGTATGGAACGTGCAGTGCCGGGAGTGGCACGAACCAGAGCTGCCTGCTTCCCACGTGGAAAACACTGGGGGCTCTACGTGAGGAAAGCCCTCGAAGGGACAGCCAGAAAGGACTTGTGCTGGGTGTGTGGCCAGTGTAGGAGAGGGAACTGGGGTGGGAAGGGATAAAAGACTGCTCAGCAGAAATATGCTGGATAATTGACGTTTTTAATGATGAAACCTTAATGTCGATTTTGTCTCATACAGGTATGTGAAAGAAGGAGCCTTGGGCTGCCGGGTGTGGGCACAGGGTGGGTCTGGATGCATTGTATCGGTGCAGTGGCTTTGATCGTAGGAAGGCTCAGGGAGCGGGGGGTCAGTGAGTCACGGGCCAGTCAGCTGGCGGTCAGTGAGTCATGGGGGGCCGGAGAGCCCAGAGGCAGCGAGCCAGGGGCCAGCAGGTCATGAGCCAGTGAGCCGGCGGGTCAGCGAGCCGGGGGACCCGCCTGCCGGGGGCTTCCGTTTGCTGCTGCCTGGCAGCAGAGGGCACCAGAGAATTTCCGCAGCTTTCACCGCGAAGCGGCGCTTTGATGGTTCCTGAGGACATCAGGCTTTCAAGTTCCTCACCAAAATGCACAGGGTTTTACAACAGAACCTTTTACGACAAAATCTTCTAAGAAAAACCTTTTGGTATTAAATATTTATTTCTTCTTCTTTTGCTGTTACATAAAATCATTGAGGAGAAGGGATTGAAATGATCAGCAGCTTCTACTTTTTATATGTGTTAATTTTTCCTCCTGATGTCTGATATGTTGTAGTGGAAAGGTTGTCCGTGTGGGACAGTTCCCAGGATGCAATGATTCCTTGGTGGCAGAAGGACCAGTTTCCCTGCCGTGTCCTGAACCTGCTGCTGTCTCTGAGGTGTCAGCGGGGCTGCCTGAGGGTTGGTGCTCTCAATAAGCCATTCCATTGTAAAGTGAGGTTTTGCTCACTGTACTTGAACTGGGTTGACCCTCCCAGAGCTGTTCTGGCAGGGCCTGCCCATGCCCATCTGAGGGCAGAGGGACTGGGGCCATACACAGCCTGTCATATGTCTGCTGCCCTTTGCTCTTACCTCATATTCACCCTGGGTCTGTGGCACCTCCTCTCACCCCTGGCTTGTCCCCTCTTAGGGCCACGGACCATCTTTCTGTTCAGTGCTTATCCAGCACGTGGAATCTTTGCACGTTTAAAAACATCAATCTTTTTCTTCTTTTACAGAAATGGCAATTGAACCGATGATTTGTGTAAGTGAGAACAAAAACAATGTTGAGGTTTGAACGTCTCCTTGAGTGACAGTAAGGCATGGAAACGTGTCCTGAGACTAATCCGAGTGCTGGGAGCCACGGGCAGCTGTGGCAGGTGTGAAGGAGCCCAGGGCAGAGGGCTGAGCCGTGCTGGTGCCCCAGCACAGGCAGTGCTGGCACGGATGTCCCAGGCGGGGACAGCTGGGGCAGCAGCAAAGCCAAGGGGTGGGAAAGGTGCTGTGAGGGGCCCTTGTGTGTCCCCCGACTGCTCTCTTCCTGCAGCTTTGCCTTCTGTCCCAACTGCTTACTCACCCTCTTGCAGTTGTCCAAATCTTCACCTAGTTGGTAAAAATAAAGACACACAGAAATTCGGGATTTATGGTTAAGAATATGTTCCAGGTGTTATGGAAGGCCAGACCAGAGGGACAGGGAATACAAGGGGTGCAGACAGTGCCTTTGGCCCTGAGAAGGCTTGGAAGAACGTTTTGCACGCCTTGGTAGTGCAGCAGTTACTTCTAATTGATGCCAGATGTGAGGGGATTCTGACTACCGCAAACTATGTCAAAACTGAGGAGGTTGCTGGAACCGTTCCCAGCAAACCCGCTCTGGAGGCAGAGTTTTGTGGGCAGCAGCCCCCCTGCAGTGTGGGCAGACGAACGGAGGCACTGCCACAAATAACCAGCCGGGCACTCGCGTGTCCTTCCCGATCCCCCAGAGCAACTGCAGCAGCTGTAACGCAGGCCTTGGTTGGGTCTGGTTCAGGTTTGCTGCTGGCCAGTGTGGTTTCTGTTGCGGTGAGTGCTTCTGATGTGCATGAAATAACAACAGACCCTACATGCCTTGGTCAGTGTCAGTGCAGAAAAGAACAGGGCTGGTGCCCTTCTCCCTTCCTGCACTGGACATCCTGATGCAGGGTTGATATTTGCAGAGGGACATTTCAGTCAAGAATGAGTTTATGCGTGAAGTTTTGTGTATCCCAGTCATTGTGGGCAGAAAAAGCAGGAGATGAATGCATCCCAGCCTGTCCTAACTTGTGAGCCCTGGTTTTGAAATAATTAAAAAAAAGAATGTATCAAGAGCCTGAATTTAGTGGCATGCGATTTATTGTTGCATGCCTGAGGATGGTATCTGAGAGAAGGAGAAGCATCCACCTGGCTACTTTTGCCCATGTTCTAGGGGGTCATAAATTCAGGTCCCTGATACCTTCTTTGCCAGAAAGAGCAGTGTGGTAAGATGGGAAGCGTGTGGTTCAGCTCATCAAAACCTTGATGCAGCAGTGAGTAATAGCACACCAGAACAAAACTGAACTCCCCCTCTCAGCCCTATTTGATTAGTGTTCTTGGAGCTGTTCTCTTCAGTAATTCGTGTCTGATCTGAAAGCAGCTGCCTTCTGTTACAGACAGAACTCTGACAGGCAGCTACTGACCCCTGTGTGCACGAGCTCTGCTTAAATCCATCTTGCTGAGCGTATTCTGATGACAGATCTCCGTCTTTGTACCCAAGAACTTAGTCTTAGGTGATGACTCATGGCAAATTTCCTATTATCTCTAAAACAGGGAAGAATTTTCTTGACCTGATTTGTTTTTACTTTGGAAGCAGCCCTCACATGCTGCCCTGTGCCCATCCATCCCTGCACTGAGCTCTTGCTTGGCCAGTTCTGTTCTTGAACGCGGCAGAATGCAGTTTGCCTTCTTTTTGGGTGGCACATGCAGGAGAAGAACACTTTTTATTCACTTTAGTGGATGGAGTCAGCTCGTGACGATGTCTGATAGGTGTCAGAGCTGACACAAAGTGTAGTTTGTATTGGTGTGGCTTGGAGCGCAGAACATACATTTGCTGCACAGGTGACTTCATATAGGCCTAATATACTGTGGAATACTGAATAATCTCCAAAAGGTGTGTTTTCAGGGTGTGGGCATGTTGGATTCCCACATCAAGGCGTCCCAGCAGCACTGTGGGGACTTTGAGGGGAGCAGGGGGTGCCTGGGGCCAATTCCCACCAACTCAGACCCCTCAGCGCTGGGCAGGGTGACCCGGGCACCTCGGGAAGGGCTCCTGGAAGGGCAGCACCTGCAGGGAGTGTTGCACAATGTAAATAATTAATTCTTCGTTTGCTGTATTTTTCTGTGATTTGTCCTTACCTTCAGCGTGCTACGCTGGATCGTCCCAAACTTCGTACCAGTAGTTTGTCCCCATTGAGTCTCTTGACTCTTTTACCCCATCTCACATACTAATGATCCAGTGTACACCGTGTTCCTGGGGAATGAATAATACAGCGGTTTGTTAACTCTGAGGACCCGTGTCCAGTTGGACAAACAGTTTCAGCACTGTGTACCTTTAAACTGAGACTGTCCTGCTTAGAGGACCCTGCTGGGGAAGGGAAAGAGTTGGAGTTCTTTATTTTCTTTCCTTAGCCAAAATATATTTGGGGCATCAGCTGGGAGCACGTTGTAATGCACTTGTGTTGGGTTACTGAGTGATGCTTTAGTTCCTTTGTTTTGCATTTGACTTGACTGTGGCTGGTTATGACAACTGTCTCGAGCTGGTACTGCTGAAATAAACGTTTGTGGTCAGCAGTGAATCCGGAGCCAGTCAGGATGTGTGGCTTTGCTGAAATAGCTGAAGATCCAGTCTTTAGTGACTGGATAGGTGTAACATCACTGACCTTAGTGATCCATTGGAGTTTGTCAGCTGACACTTGTTCGGGTCATTCTGTGAACACCGAGGATAGCGCGGGGTATTTGCTGTTGCACTTGGCGTGATGTATGTGATTTCAGAGACAAAGTGAAAGACTTCAGTGCTCTAAGCTGTCCTAGTGGAATTAGAGTTATTTGGGATCTGTGTAAGAGGAAATTCTATCAGGTGAGGAGGTCTTCACTGGCCTGTTTCAAGTGACTTTGTAATCTGTAAGACTTCAAGGTTTGCAGAGGTACTGATGTAAGAGAGGCCATCAGACCTCTCTGTTTTTGGAAGTCAGTGGAATTCAGCAGTTTCTCTTGCTTTCAGGGTAGATGTTGTCAGTGATCTGTCTGTCGTGGGGAGCCCTGGCCAGGCCGTGAGCTGAAACACAGTGTGCTGTGTGTCCCTCAGGCTATGCCAGCCCTGTGGATGAAGGCGCATGTCTTGGGGTGCTTTTAGGTTGGAAGCTGGGAAAGGTGTCTGCCTAGGAGCAGCCACATGGCAATACTTTGCACTTTGGGACATTGTAGGATGCAGGTTTGGATGGTGCTGAAGAAGTGGAAGAATCACTGGGAAACCTGGTGAAGACCTTCTATGGGAAGGGGATGAAACAGCTGGAAAAATAACCTTCTTCCCTGTTTCTGAGGGTATAATGTCCTTACCTGGTGGCATGTTGTACAATAAGGATCACTGAATATATTTAGGTGAAAGACTGCCAGCTCCTTGTTTTGCACCGAGAACCTCATACTTAGCAAACTGTCCTGAGTTAACTTTCCTCTTCAGTCAGAATTCAGGATCTTTTAATCAGAGGCTGCTGAAGTCTGGCCCTCACCGTGGTCTCTACCAGCTCATTCAGCCTGTGGTAGCAAGACACTAAAATACTTCTCAAGGTTTCGGTTTTACCTCCGTAACTGAAGATTAATGTGGGACTTCAGGCAGGTGCATTCAGAAGGTTTTGATGTAATTAGCTCATTACTCTTATTATGCACACGGCCAACTTTGTCCCTTTTGAACCTGCCTAATTCCTTAACCGCAGTGAATTCCAGAGACTAATTATAGATTTCCTTTGCTCTCGGCCTTTTCCTTCGGTCCAGTGCTGTTCCGCTGCTGTGCCTGCAGCAGCTGAGGCCACGGCTCTGTGTCCTTGGCGGTGAACAGCGCGCTGCGAGCCAGGCTCCTGGGGATGGGGTGACGAGTCCACCGGGCCGAGCCGCGCTGCCGAGCCCTGCTCACAGCGAGAGGGCACAGAGACCTGGCACCGGGGCTGGCAGTGCTCTGCAGGGGTCCCGTGAGGGGCTCGCCCTGACCCGCACGAGCAGCACGGGCTCAGGACCTGGGCTGGCGCTGTGGCCGCCTGGGCTGAAGGAAGGAGGGAAGGCTGACCCAGGCTGACCCCACGTTCGTTGCACCACCTGCCCACCTCTGTGGTGTGAGGTGCTTGCTGGCAGAGCAGGGCACACGACAGCCTGGGGGGTGAGCTCCAGCAGCAGAGCTCAACTGGGTCCTTCCAGGTGCCTCAGACTGGGGCCTCTGTGCCAGGCTGGGCAGAGCCCGGGCCTGTGGCATCCATGGGTAGGGATGCTGCCTGGAATTCCTGTGCTGAGCTCTTTGGATCCAAAAGTCGGGTGGCATGAAGTTTTCACCTCTCTTTTTTTATTCCCCCCACCCCCCCCTCCTACTGGATTTTGGAACTTGTGGAGATATTTTGGGAGTATGAAATGGCACGGGAAGCATTCAGCTCTAGGGGCTGGTGTATGCAGATTCTGTTAGAGCATTCGCTTACCTTTGCCTGACAGTCACAAAACTGGCCTCAGGGAGGAAAAAAAAAAACCAAAACATTTTTACACTTCCATCTGTTTTATAAAATTAAAAGATACTTTTTTTGTTTGGGATGTGTTTAGAAAACAGAGCTTTGCTTTACATTCTAGGAGATTTCCAAGAGAGCGAGAATTCTAAAGAAATTGGTCTCGTTACCCTAGGAAGGAGGAGACACTGGAGGTGGAGTTTGAGATGTAATTTTAACTCCCTTTTTCACCCACGGGCACTTCTTCTCAGCTGTCTATGATATGAGTCATTATCTCTAGCAGCTCTTTGGATAAAGCCGGGCTAAATTTCTTGTCGAGTCAGATGAGGTGTGAACCTTTCTTTGGGAAATAAAAAACTAGAAGGGAAATGAGAGTCCTGTAAAATGGCTCTGGGACTTGGTATGGAGAGGTAGGTGAGATTTTGGGACGCTTAGGCACAATGGATTGCGCGTTTGGCTTTGCAGTGAAGGACAAGGTAAGGTTTTGTTTTCTTTTTGGACACTGATGCTCCTTTATTCGTGGGCTGTTGGTCACTTTGTGCTTTGCTTTAGTCCCAGGACACGAGACTTGTATGACAGCAAGGTCAAAATCTTCTTCCCTTTGAGAAAAACTCCTAATGGATGTCATTTGGTGCAGACAGGAAGATGAACCCCAGAAGGCTCGTGCTAAAATAAAAGCAGGGAGCAAACACAGTCGGTATCTCTGAGTTGATTGCTGTGTGTTCTCACTGTGCTGCTTCCATCCTACAGTGCAGGAGGGGGGAAAGTCACAAGGAAAATGGATAAAAAGATTGTGATTCTAAAAGATGCTGCCTTGGGACATAGTTTTACTACTCTCTGTAAAACTGTTTAAGAAGTTTCTCATTATTATTCTTATCTTCTTTGATGATGCCTATTTTGGGCTTTGTTTCCTTCATCTGTTTGTATGTAAGAGTGACCAAGCAAAACACTGGAATGTTTTTAAATTCTTGGAACTTTTTAAGCCCTATTAAGTGCATGCACAGAGTCGTCTCTAAGTGTGTTTAAATGATTCTGACATTTTCAAGTTCACAAAATTTCCTCTTGTCAAGCATAACCTGCTTCAGCCCTGATGTTCATGGCTGTGCACGGGGCTCCCATAATTTTGTGGAGACTCATTGAGATGAATGTGAGGATGGTCTGTTTTACTGATCTGAATATGTAAATGATGTTGTTGAGGGGTATTGGCTGTAACAGCACGTCTCCAGTAGTACACACAGAGCACAGTGTGCAGATTTACCAGCGTGTCCGGGCAGGGTAAATCAATTCCCAGGCGGTGCTGAGCTGCCACAGGAACCTTTCCACACCTGTACACGAGGAGATGGATCTCCAGACCCAGGAGTCCTCAGCATTCCCAGTTCCATGTACAGAACAGGATCTGCCAGTGTTCTTGACATAAAGAAATCTGAACGTGGTCATTTGGGGCAGTGTTCAAACGTTCAACTTCTCTTACTCAGGAGCGGAGGGAGGCGCGATAAGAGGCCTTAAGGGACCCAGTAAGGGTTTTATTCTATATACACCTGCACTGAGGAGAGGGCAAGGGCGAGGGCATGGGAAAAGGTATTGGATGAAGATTAACCAGGAGCCAAATAGACCCCTCAAGACCAGGGAGAGAATCAAACTGGGATGTGGCTTCAAGGAAAAGGCTTCTCTGCCTTTGGAGCGTGCTGGTGTTTCTGGAGCTGGAATTGCAGGAGCTGCTGCTTAGTTCTTTCACCTGTGTGGGGAAAGAGGGTGGAAGGGGCAGCACAAAGGGGTTTCTTACAGAAGCAAAATGATCTCGTGCAAGACTGGTTTGCTTTGGAACAGTCAGGCTGTTCTGACATGTGCAGCTTGCCCGTGTGTGACAAGCCTGGCATGCACACGCTTGCATAACAGTGATACTAAATTTTGTACTTGGGGAGGCGGTTTCAGCTTTTAACGTAAAAATAGAGCCACGTAGGCCTTAGTAGTTTCATTGTTCTTTCACGTGTGCCTGTGCTCTCCTCCCCCTTCTTTGGGAGCTTAAAATAAGTAAATAATACATCAGGTCACTGGCAAAAGCTGATTGGAGACTTGCTTTCAAAGCTGTTTCGAGGGTATAAAGCAAATGCAATTCCAGACTCAAGTGAACAAACAGGGCTCCAGTTTCACAGTGCTGTGAAATGACATCGCTTTAAAAGGATGCTTTGGGGTTTTTTGGGGGTTTTTTAGCATTTCTAAGTCATCAGTGCTTTTGTCCTCCAGAAGAAGAGCTGGAAGCTTGCCTTTTCATGCTGAGGTTCAGATGAAATATGATAATTATCTATCTACAATTGCTTGAGCTTTAAGAAAATGCCAAATATTGAGAGTTGGCAAAACCATGGCAAATAGCTAATTCTGAATGTCTAAGAGATTCCAGAAGGTCGGGAAAAGGATTTATTAAGACTTCAGATTGTTTTGATGGCTGTTGTTCTGCCAAACTCTCTTTGCACTAACTTGTGATTATGATAATAATAACTTTTGTTATTATTATAATAACTTATAATTATTATTATATAACTTATGATAATGACTTTTGTTATTAACATCATTTTCTTAGGATCCCAGTTTATTCTCCTGAGAACTGTTACCAACTTCAAGGTTCTGCTGATCTGAGCAGGCACTGACGTTCTCTTGAGGTTTCGACCGATCGTGTCAGGATAGATCAGATTTATTGTTTCTAATCATTTTTGATTTTGTAATGAGGAGCATTATTGTAGGTGTTCCACAAATCAATTCCCATTCATCTGCAGTCACTGGTATGATGATGACTGGGCTCATTTCTCTTTGCAAAACCTGACCCTGCTGGGTCCTTTGAATGCCTGACAATACGTATGAATATATCCACTGGCTTCTGCTGAGTGATGGCATTGCCAGATGTAAGAAAAACAGAGTATTACATGCTGCACCTGGCAGAGTGAGTGGAGCTGTGCCGTCACTGCCCTGGAGCGGGTTTTACCTCCCCTTTGGTGTGGTGTTGCATTTTGTTTAAGTCCCATGAGTCGGTGCTGTCTGCAGAGAAGGAGCCCTGTGGGGGTAGGAGGAACCTGTACTGCCCCTCCCCAGGAAACCTGCAGTGTCAAACCAGCTTCTCCTGCCGTGAGAATTACCCTTACAGGTAGAGAGAGGGGTTAGGGAATCCCTCTTTGTTTCCCTAATGGAGCCTTGTTATGTCCTGCTGTTACAGCCGGGGTGTAACAGGGACAGCTCGGACAGTGCCCTCGCTGCACTGGCAGCTCCCTGTCAGTCTGTCTGTCCCCGTGCTGGTGTCCCTGGGGATGTTCCTGTTGCAACGCTGCCAGTGTGACGTGGGGCACAGGGCTGGCCATAAAGCATTGCCATCTGTGCCGTGCCCATGCTTACAGCTCATTTGCTGTGCCCATTTTCTGTTACTGCAGTGGTTCCACCGGAACACCGTACAAATATTCCTGTGGATATTTCCTGCATGCACAGCTTCCCAGTCGTCCACGACTGTCACTTCGTCGTGCTGCAGGTTTCATTGCGGTGACACTTAACACGGTAGCGATGTAAAAACTCACACAGAGAAACTTTTCTGCTTGTAGTTTTCTATTTTGCAAGATTTCTACATGTAATCCTTTATCCTCTTCCCAAGGCAAACCCAGCACTTCTCCTCAAAGCAACCCTTCCAGTGAGTTTTCCAAGCAAAGTGCAGAGCTGTTGGTTCAAACGTGTCATCCACGAGTCATCCATGTGAACCGAAGGGCTTCACTCTGCTTATCCAGTGTCACGATCCCAAACTTATCCAGCATTCAAATTTCATCAAGTCTTGATGCACCGCTCAGAGTGGTGCTTTCCAGGAGTGCCTTCCTCAGGAGTGAGTCTGTCTACCTGAGGCAAGTCAGGAAGGCAAGAATTCATTTTAATCCCCTGCCTCCCCTCCTTTGGGTCAGTCAGCTTCAGGGTAAAAATATCTGGCAGGTACAATCCAGACTGATCTGTGTCTGCTTTCTCTGCTTAAAAGGTCCCCTCACCTGGTTGGTTTGTTGGTTTTTCTTCAGCAGGTGTCTCATTTATTATCGGGTCTCCTGGATCAACAGGATTTGCTTCTTTTGACACATAGTGCTGTGAGTGGGAATCTGGTACTGCCTCTCATCTTCATGTCTATTCCAATTTGTAGATGGGTTTTCCAGGGATTTTTAATGGACCAGGTGCTGTATTTTGTTCTTCTGCAAGTTTTCTTCAATTCTATGGATTTTCATGTTGGTGTTTTTTTCAGTTTTTTATGCAATTCGATGGCAAATTCCCTCTGAAATTCTCTTTGGCTGTACAATTATAGGCTGTTAAATGGGATGTTTTCTTTTGCAGTGACCCGTATGTGAAACTCTCCTTGTATGTAGCAGACGAGAACAGAGAACTTGCTCTTGTGCAGACAAAAACCATTAAAAAGGTATGTGTACACTCTGTTTAATTCCTTTGCTTTGGAAATATTAGGAGCACTGGAACACAATTGTGTAACTTAATACAGCACTAATTGAAATAGTTGCAGACACGTATAGCAACCCAATAACGTGGGTTTTTTTTCTCCAAACCCAAATCAGAGAACAAGTGCCTGTAGCCTCAGTGTGCCTGGCCTGGAGACAGCACCTAATGTGCTGCTTACTGTTCCTAAAGCTTGGCTTTTCAAATCCCACTGCACCATTCACAGGTTCTTCTGTCCAAGTTGTATTTCAGTGAAAGACTGAAAAGTTTCAAAGGAAGGCTGAAATAAAGGACTGAGAAACTCTGCTTTAATTATTGTTTATCTGACTTCTAGCAAAACTGGTCATTTTTTAATGTTCCCGCTCAAAATTTCCAGTTTCAAAATATTTTCCTGATATGGGAATTTCAAACAGCCCGATGCCAGAAGATAAGCTGTAAGGAAAGCCTGGGACTGTTTACATTTTTAATTAGAAACAAAATTGAGTTCTATTTAGCCTTGTAATTTCAATCCACGCAAATAAAAATTCCGCCAGGGGATATTTGTCACTAGCTGGGCCCTAAGATTTTAGAAGGATTTTTTTTTTTTTTTTTTAATTTGCTGGTGTTGCTGGCAGAGAGGAAAAAAGTCAGAACCTGTATGAATTTTTATGAAGGTATCAACAATGGTTCATTAAAATCATTGCTGCAAAACAGAATAGGGAGGAGGATTTTGTTGTTGAAAATACAAACTAGACTGATGCTGTTCTAAAATCAGGACATCAGGTGTCATGAGACAACCAAGGTGGAGTCCTGGAAGCCGAGAAGATGTGAGAGGAGCTTTTCACGGGACCAGGACACGTTTGATGTGGAAGGGGAAAAGGAGTTTTTAAAAGTTTCCTGTCACTGCCACTTAAAGCCTGGACTTCCTCAGTCATTTCCATAATAGTGATGTTAACTCCTCTGTTGGAAAGTTCCAGTTGATAATTTCTGCTGTGAATTAAATTCCATCTCAGGCAGTGTGCAGTTTTTAGTCCTCTCTCCATTTCACAAGTAGCAACCATCATTAGCATATCTCAATTTTGAGTTAAAATCATTAATACAGAAATCCTGGGCGGCATCGACCTGAGGCTCTGACAAGCTGCCAGTTCTCTCTCTCAGCTCTGTCACGGTGTTTTCTTCCTCGGGAAGAATGACGTTATCAGAACAACGTCAGCTCCGTGTGGCACGACCTGCCAGTGTTGGCTTTTTGTTTTGGTTTACCTCGCTCCACTCCAGCTGTAAGGTTTGATTAATGCCTTGTGCTTCCTTTTGGAGCTGTGTTTGGAGGGCTTTCTCTGCAGTAGGGAAAGCTGGATTTGCTGTTTGCTGGCTTATGATCCCATAACATGGTCAGTATGGAATTTTAAAGTCTGCATGAAGATTATCCGGTTTCTTCACCTTGATTCGGCCGAGCTCTTCTGCCTTTCTCATGTGGAATGTTAAACATCATTTCCCATCTCTGGGGTTGCTCATTCTCCCCACGGAACTCCAGTGTTTGAGAGCATCATTTCCCTCTGTGCTCTCATTTCATGTATATGGTTGAAAACCCTTCTCTGTCTTGGTTCAAATGCCCAAGGAGATGTAGCTCAGCTTGAGTCCTGGCAGTCCTTTATCTGAGCAGCACTTACCCTTTTTAGGATGTGTTTTTGTTGTCTCCCTGCTCCTGTCCTGTGTGGAGCTATTGCTGCATTTCCTTCCTCTGCGTTTTTACTTTCTGACTCGACCTTCGAGTGGGACCTGTAAAGGTGGAAGGAATTTCTGCCAGTTCCCGGGCATTTACCAAAGCTGTGCTGCCTCGCCCACCAGACTTCCCTGAGCTCTGTGTGTGGGGTTAAGCAGCATTCAGAATTAACGGGTCAGCGGTGGGCAGCAGTGTCCTCAAATTCAGTGTTCACCCGGTAAATTACACGGGCCCTCTTTTGCCACGAGCAGTAGCATTTGATGGACACAGGTGTTTAAAATGCAATGTTGTTTTTCCTGTCCCCTCGTTTTTATTTATTGTTTACTGGAGCCATTTGTGCTCCTTCAGGGAAAAAAGGTGCAAGTTCCTCTCTGCCCACAGCCCCGTCCCTACCCCTCTTTCATGCACTTGCCCTTTCTTCCCGGAAGTATTTCCTGCTCTGCTATGAGATCCTGCATTCCCAGTTTGTGAGGGATGCGGTGTAGTCAGCCCCCGCGTTCTGCACAGGAGGAATCCATTGGATCTCTAACAGGCAGGAAGATAAACACCAAGATTCCCCTTCTCTGCTGGAACAGAACTGTGCTGGGTGCAGAGCCAATTTCTCCTGTCGACTCTGCTGGTGAATCTCTGCTGTGTGAGAGCAGGAGGGAATGAGTTGGCACGAGCACAAAACCATTGGACGTGTTGTCCAGTTGTTTTTATCCTTGCCCACAGTACTGTTTGTAGTTCTCATCTGTTTTTCTCGATTTATTATGTCATGCTTGAGCTCCCTCAGATTGCAATCTATATGCACGTTGTATTCTGTGCATTTTAGTCAGCTTGTTAACATAAAGTAACATCCTTGGGCTGGGGGCAGAATAGGAAGAGTATCATACCTATTCCAAGGAAATGACCTTTTCTTTTGTTCGTTTGTTATTTTTCTGTTTCATTCCCAGTATAAATCTGTTCCTACTTTTGTAGCCCTAACGTTACTCTTGTGTTAAATAATACTTTTTTTTTTTCCCATTTGGGTTTAAATAAATCTTGAGAATGAAATGTCTCCAGGTTGTATTTCTATAGGTTCTCAGCCTTTTACTCATTGAATCCTATTTATACCTAACATCTATTTTAGGATCATCTGACTCAAATATCCTCCCACGTTTGGTTTACTCAGTAGAGAATTTCTGGATAATTTGATGACAATATTGTTTCAATTTTTTTTTTTACATATTTTCTTCCTTTTTTTCCCCTAGAAAAATGTCACTTGCATGCATGTTTTGACGATTGCGAACTGGCAAACCTAAAGAAACTTCAGCATGTAAATATTGTTATTTTCTTTTACAGACACTGAACCCCAAATGGAATGAAGAATTTTATTTTAGAGTAAGTCTTTCTTTACTTGCAACCATTACTAGAACATGCACGGTTAATCTTCTTTCAAATTTGTTGTTTATATGTTTACTTAAAACCCTGCACTTGCTGTCGTGTTCTGTAGGGATGGAATGCTCAAGAGGAATTGGCTCGAGGTTATTTACAGTCACCCAACCTGAGATTATACAAATGCCAAGGGCAATAACTTTGTTACTTAGTTGCACAAAATATTTTTCCAAGGAAGACTGATTGAATTTTAGTGCAGCGGCAGCTTCCACAAAAGAAACAACCTGTTAGTCCTGTCCTGTTTGCCTTGGTTTAACCACTGCCTAGAGTAGTGCCCAGATACTGTTACTGACCGGCTGAGGCACCTCCAGTGACATTTGGATTTCCTTGCAGGTAAACCCGACCAACCATCGGCTCCTGTTTGAGGTGTTTGATGAGAACAGACTGGTGAGTGCTTGTCTGGGTTGTTTTACTGCTCCCAGGGCTCCGTGTGACACAGCTGATGGACGTGCAGCAAAGCTTACAGGTGGATTTTATCTGCTGTGGGAGTGAGGGTGCTGAGAACTAATAGAGTACTGAACACCACGGGGGTCTGGCCAAAATGGTCCTGCTCATGCCAGCCCTCTGACAGTGAAACCCTCTGCTGTCCCTTCATAGGCTTCTCCATTGAAACCGATGAAGTCCGACCTTTTTAGTCACTGATAAAGCAGCTGCTTCAGCCCCTGATCATTTTGGTGTCTGTGCCTCTGAATGCTCCTGCATCCTGTGTTGGGACGTGGTCACCCGAGCTGCACCTTGTGCTCGAGGTGCGTGTGGAGGTTTAAGGTGTGGCGGGATGATGCTCTGTTGGGTGTCAGGTCTCTGCCTCTCAAGGCCCATGTGTTGTTAGTAGGTTTAGCCTCGACCCTCGTTCGGCTGATGCGGCAGCTCTCCTAGAGGAGTCTCCAGCATCTGACTGCTGCTTGCTCTGCTATGGTTGTGACCCCTGGGCTGAGTGCCAGTGCACAGCCTGGGTTGAACGTGCTGGTGCAGGGGCACGGGGTGGATGACGGCTCTTAGGGGTCTGTCTTTGGGATGGTGTAACACTTTGTGTGAGAGATCAGGAGTTTACATGTTCTGGGCTGGGGGCAATACAACCTCTACTAAACTTGCTTATTTGGTCAAAATTAGAATGAGAGTTGTGAAGATCCTTTTATTAGAAACAAAACCAGAACAGCATAGAAACATCTGTCTTCCACAACCATCCTTTTCCTCTGTCTTCCTAATAAATAGAGAGCAAAGGAAGTCATCCAAGCTGTAGTGGGGGGAAAAAGGACTTGGAGCCGAATCATTGGATCCTCCTTCAGGAGAAAGTAAACTGGTGAACCAGTGGCAGTATCTCTCCAGCATGGGCTGACAAGGGTTGGATTTGTTGGCACTTAAGGATCATAATGACCAGTTGCACTGGCCAATCTGCCCCGTGCCTTTGGAACAGAAAGGTGCGACAGGAACAGGGAGGTGGGTCAGGGGAAAAATTCCATACGAGGTGAAAACCGTTCCTGTTCCCAGGAAAGGGCAGGTTTAGGATACTCATTTCAGGTCTTCCAGTTTTGTGGGCAGTACTGGCCTTACCCTGGCAGCTTCCCTGCTTTTTCTCATTGAACTGATTTCTGTGTGTGCTCCCTGTGGTCCTGTCTCTGTAGCCAGAACGTCCTTTGGCTCAGAAGCTCCTGGCCAAGGCAGCACCTGGGCTTTAGGAGCCACTGCTTTCCTCTCAGGAGGTCTGAGCTATGGCAAAGCAAATACATGGCAGGGTTTGAAGAAGCAGGTTTCCGACAGGTTGTGTTTGCAGAGTGAGAAGACGCTGAACTGATTGTTGTAGCTTTTACTTTGAAATATTTATTGTCAATACTTGACTGGTTTTTATTGCAAGGACTTTGTTCCTTCTTGTTGTTCCCAAATCCCCAAAGCACACTCTGGCTCTGCAGTACATCCTTGCCTTTTTGTCCCCAATCTGAACAGAGAAAACGTGGTGCGGCTTCATCGTGGGCACAGAGAGAGACTGTGTCCGTGGGTAATATGCTTTAGCTGAAAAAGAAGATAAAATAATACTGCCACCTGTGCCTCCACCAGGCCATCTCCAGGACTGTTACTGTGTGCAAGCTGTTCGTGTTCTTATTGGCTCATAATCTCTGTAAAACAGTGGGGGACTGTGCCAGGGGATGGGGTTGAGCTTCCATTTCCCTTGGGCTTGCTCATTTCCTGGCTTTTGAGAGCAAGCTGCTTGCAAGCAGAGGTTTCAATGTCTACATAGAGGATTGGTCCCCCACATAGAGCTTTTCAGAGCTGTTGACAAAACTTAAGCTTTCCATTTCTCCCAGAAAACAGTTGTTCGGGCGCCGAGAGGGAGCTGCACTTGTGGCTAACAAGTGTGAGCACCCGTCACATGTGAGTATCCTCAGAGCATGGAGTATCTGCGCCGTACCAGAGCTCATTTAGGGTGCTTGGTTTACGTTCTGGTGTGTCCTGTCCTCCTCCTGAGGTCTTCTGGCTCCGGGAGGGCGTGGCTGTATTCCTGCTGGCAGTGCCAGGCGTGCTGGCAGTGCTGACACCCTCCCTGGAGCCCAGCCAGCGCCGGGCACTTTGTGTGCGGGCTCTGGGACAGATCGGCACAGAAGGACATGCAGTGCCTGGCTCCGCTTTTCCCTCGTCTGTACTGCCTGGTAAAGCTGGAAAAGGAGCTTTGTGTCCTGCCGTCGTGCACATTCCTGCTGGTTTTACTGGGAGAGAGCTTTGCCATACGTGCCATTGCTTTGTTTGTTGGAATTTGTAGCTACTCGAAGGGGCTGTGCAGGGGGAGTGCAGGTTGTACTGAGCTCATAGGGACAATGTGCAAGTTGGAGCTTTTTCAAGGCAAGAAGTTGGTTGCTTTATCGTGTAAGGAGCACAGTTAAAATTGAAAGCATAACTGTGCTATATTTATTCTTGTTCTACCATGGCAGCCCAGTGCTGAAAGGCACCAAAATGTTACTCTTGAAAGAAGTTCCCTCATTTGCACGTGGCGTTGGCTTAAACCTTTAACACGAAATGGGAGTGTTTTCGTTGCGGTGAAATTTTTGTGCCCTGCGAATGTGGTTTAGATTTACAGCAGTGCCGAGCACACTCACAGCCTCAGTCAGCTGCGAGGGCTCTCCCGCTGGGGCTGCTCCTCCCTGATGGAAAAGGAGCAGCTGGGAAGGTGCTGTTTCAGGCTCTTGCTGGCATTAAAAAAAAAAAAAAAAAAAAAAAAGGAAAAAACAAACCCCCCACACGCTTACATTGGAGAGGGGGAACCAGGCCACGTGACTCCCTCCATCCTACCCTATGTCACCGTGTGTAGGAGCGCTGACTGCTCCTGCCCAATCATGCCTGGAATGCTGCTTGCCACTTGGGCTATTTCTGCTATCTGTCGCTCCCAGGGCTGCAGTGCTAACCGTTTGGCAGATGGGACACTTTTCCTCGGAGTTTATGTCTCTGGTTTTTAACTTCTGGCAGTGCCTGAATTGTTGCTGTTCTCCCTCTCCCTCTCTCCTCTCTGTAAAACCATGGCCCATCGGCTGCGGTTTCATTTTGGCTCTGGGAGAAGCAACACAGCCCCCGAGTCGGAGATCCTTGACCGGGAGAGGGAAGATGACTTTTTCCTGGCGTTCCACACGTTGCCAAGAAGGAGCAGCCCTCACGCGTTCTCCCGGCACGGCGCGGACTGCGGCGGCGACGGCGAGTTGCAGGAGGTGGGCTCCCTGAAGAGGAGCACGTCCATGTTCATCCCGCAGCTGCTGGGCAGCGTCGAGGCGCGGCCCACGCGCAGCTCGTCCGTGCAGATCTCGCTGCAGCGCAAAGCTGCCGACGGCTGCGCGGGCGAGAGCGCGCCCACGGGGCCCCCCGAGGACGCTCTGCCCTGCAAACCCTCCGACTCGGGGGAGCGCTGCGCCGCCCCTCTGGAAAAACACTCTTCTGCTCTGGGCAGTCTGCAGGTGACTCCCGAGAACTCTCCACCCAGGCCGGCGGAAGGGTCGGGACAGCAGACGAATGGAACTATTTGCTGTAATCATCGAGTGTTTTGTACCATTCCCTCCAATAACCAGGGCAAGGAGGCTCTGTCCGCTGCCCCGCGAGATGAGGCAAGCGAAGCGGCTCCGGGTTTAAACATAAGTGGAGTGAGGATTCAGCATCGGGCTTCAAGTGTGGACGTGCCACAAGTTACTCTGCTCCCCGGGGGTTCGGAGGCTCCAAAGAACGCTCCCACCCCTGAACCCCGGCGTTGGTCCTTGCAGCATGTACCAGATCTGTCAGCAAATTCAGGGAAAAAGTTCTTTGTTCTCCAGTTACAGCAACCACAGAGCAGCGGAGCGGGCGCAGGGGGCGGATGTAACTTTGGGTTTACTGGAACAAAGGGGGACAGATTGGTCAGGTATCCTCGGATACGGCTGGAAAGGAGTACTTCCTACCCTGTCCAGCCGCCAGCAGAAGGAATTAGCCCCACAGCTGATGGGCTGAGTTCTGAAGCACCTGGAGACGGCAGGAACAGGTCAGAAATATCTAGAAGCAGTTCAGTAGAGCGGATTCCTCAAGGGCAGGGATGCTTGTTTAAAATCAGACCAGATCAAAACACGAGGCAGCAGCACTTCAGGATTCTTGTCACCCGTGGGCCCGAAGAGCAAGGTCAGGGTGTTGGTAAAGACGGTCGTGGCAGCCCTGCTCCCCCAGCAGCCGGCGCCGCAGTAAGTACCGTGTGTGCTGTGCTGGTGACATGCGTGTGCTGGTGACTGACACAGATACTGCCTTACAGAGGCTGCTGGACTGGAGGCAGCTGCAGCACTTCCATGGTTAGTGCTGGAATGTTCTGCGTTTATCAGGACCGAGCCACGAATCGTCCCTGTTTCTAATCCAACGTAACTTTGCTCTCAGTTATGATTCCATCCAGTGTAGTATTTTCAGATCCTACTGTCACATGTTTCTTAATTCAGTGTTACGTCAGCTGGAAAGATTTTTAAAAATCAGAGCATTCAAATGGCAAATTATGTGTTCACGTTTAGTTGGCCGAGACCTTCATGCGCTCTGGTTTTAAAAACAAGTATTTTGGCACCCTCTAAGTGTAGTGTGTACACATGTACCTCCACAGGCTTTTAAAATACGTATTGTAGTGCAGCAGTAGGTAAGACCACAAGAATCTCAGGATAATTCCAATCAAAATACTGCCTCAGATGAGGTATCAACAAACTAGGGAAAAAATTAGTCTTTGTTACGGTAATTTTGTTTTTTCTCCTGCTGGAAATGAAAAACTCATCATGTTTTTTGTGTGCCACAAGTCCTGATCCAAGTCCGGGTGGCTCGGCACAGCTCAGTAAACAGTCTTGCTGTTTGGATTTGCCTTGATTCGGCGTTAAGAAGGCAAAATTAATTTTCTGGGTTTGCTTTGTTGCAACAGGGTGAGGATTACCGGTTGATGTTTTTCAGCCACGTTTTAAAAGCCCCAAGTAGGAGGGGAAGCGAGGGGTTTAGATTAGTCATTTGCTTAAATTGCTTCGCTGTGCAATCCAACACGGCCCACTCGAGTTCCCGGGCTCGATGGGGGATGCTGGATATAGCTCTGCAGGCTCCAGCTGTGGGAGCAGGCACCGAGGGGACCTCGGGCTCCAGGGCTCGCAGGCACTGAACCACAGCACACAGGCAGCTGCTCCTGCAGCAAGGCCAGCGATGACTCTGCAGCTTTCCCATGGAGCAGCTCACAGGCTCCGAGTTATTCCAGAAGGACCGTTTTTGAGCTCTTCAGTGGGCATTGTGAGTAGAAAACCACAGAGTATCCCTAAGCTTTTATTTCAAGAGTGAAATAAAAACCCTTGCCGGTCCAGGTTTGGTTTTCAGGCTGTGTAAGGGAGCAGTTTTGGTCAGGAGCATGTCGTGTCTTTCCTGTCAGCCTGAGAACATCTTAGCCCGAAAATTTGGAAGGCAGAAGCCTCAGTGCATTTCTTCTTGATTTGACTTGCTGTATGCAGTGCAGCGTGTTAAGTGTTCTCATACCAAAATTCATCGAAATCTCATCCTGAAAATGAAACGGGGGAAAAAAGTATGTCTGATTTTGCCTTTCCTACTGTGATTATCCCTTGTCCCTTTCCAAAATCAGCTGTTCATGGAGAACCACCATGGCCAGTTCTAGAAGTAGCTACACGATGTCAAACTGAGCACAAAAGCAGCAGAGGTTTGTGCAGATGTGCCCCAGGATCTGTGCAGCGGTTCCGGTTTTCCTGAAGGATCTTCCTCTAAAGTCTCTGCTTTCCTCCTCCCTGCAGCAAGGATTTCCAGGCCAAAGATATGCTTCAGTGTTTCCAGAGGAGAAGGAGGAAGGTTGTGGCTCTGTGCTCTCAGTTTTACTGGCCCTGTGGAACGGACTGAGGCAGCCACATCCCACTGAGGGACTCAGCCCACATGGCACTGCCTTCTGCAGGGCAAAAAGTCTCAGAGGAGAAGAATTAGCTGAAACTTGAACCTTTTTTGTGGTGTTCCTCACCTTTGTAGTAAGCCCAGTAATACGGGGGGTAGAGGTAACTGGCTGGGCAGGGTTCATGGGGAGTGTGGGGAACGGAGGCGTGATGGGGGCCAGGTTTTGCTTTATTTTTCAACACAGAACATTCCCTGATAAGGTGCCTTTTTTAGTCTATCCCACAGAAGTAAGTGTGGAGGATCTGTGATGCTACTCGGGCTGTGCCTAAAATATCTGATCTCTTAAGCTGAGGGGAGAAGTTGCCACGGTTTATAGTTTGCAGCATGAAAATAATTGTGGAGTGTGGCAGTGCAGGAGGTTTGTGTGTATGTGACTGATCAGGGCCAGGGCTGTGAGCAGCAGCTGCTGCAGCCGGATTTATCTCGGAGCAAACATCCGAGCGGGCGTCTGCAGTCCTGCTGCTCCGAGGGCCCATGACCTTCCAAATAGCTGCTCTTGGAGACACGTGCTCGGGGGCATGCAGGATGTGTTTCATTACCAGGCACCACGAAATATGAAGTAAAGGCTGAGCTTATGTCTAATTGTGAAAAATTGTATTTGCAAGTCTTGTTGCAGGTTCTTTTGCCTGGCCCGATATTTCCTATGTCATGCAGTGGAATGTCTGTATACTGTGCATATCCCACATACTGCCACTGGTTATCACTGGGGGCTCTGAGTGCAGAGCTGGATTTGTGGGAAACTGGGAAACACTTCGGAACTGGCGTGTGTTGGACAACTGTTGGAGAGAACTGACAAAGGCGTCTTTGTTGTGAGCAAAATACAACGTGCCCTAACAAAATGTTGCAGGAGTAGGACTGAATGATATTCAGTTAACGAACAGCAGTGGCACCTCTGGCTCTGGAAGCCTGCATTTCTCACAGCTCAGCTCTTCCCTCCTTTCTTAGAAACCATTTTAGAATAAATGTTGTTGTGAAAGTACAGAATTATACACGCTCCAAAGATAGCAGCTGGGATTGGGAGGGTTGGGTGAACACGTGCAGTGCACGGGGTAGCTTTTGTACAGGCTCTATGGAAGTGGTCAGAAAACTCATCTGAGGAATGTGGGCCTTGAGGAATTAAGGCACTAGAAGTGCTGCTTCTGGGCTCAGCCTCTGCCAAGGGCTGTGCCTCGCTTTGCCTTTGGTCACAGGGCGTGCAGGAGGTTCATGCTGCTGTTGAGACCCGGGAGAGGGATACTGGCTCCACTGGTTTTAGGGGAGGCCTCTTCCTGTCCCTGGATGGACTTGAGATGTGCCAGTGGTGAGCTTTGTGTTTGCTCAGGGGTCATTTTTATCACCCAGAGCTGAGCCAACTGCTGTTGACAAAGCTGTGTAGAGGAAAGGCAGAGCTGTTGGCTGGAATCCTTCTCCAAAATTAGTAATTAGCCACTGACAATTACATGACTGTAATTGAGAGGAGGCAAAATATTTCCTCTTTCTCAGAATCACATAATAACGTATTCTAATGCATTATTATATTATGACATAGAGGACCGTGGATCTTGACAGTTTGTTTTTCTAGAGGGGATGGATACTTTCTTAGTCCTCTCATTCCACTCACCATTTTTCTTGGTTTCAGTGGCACCTCTTCAGCATAAAAAAGTTGCTGGTAACCCCTTTGTACCTTTGTGACATCCTGCGGTTTGGAAAAGAATTCTACCAGGGCAAAAACTGGCAAAGAATGGGTAGTAATCCGTGCAGAAAATTGCTACTACTAGGCAAGTTTAAATCCTTGACCCATCCTCTTTTCTATCCCACCGGGAGACCTGTGGGTGGAATCTGTTTATTCGTACTGGGGTTTGTTTATTTGTGGATTTGACCAAAGAGGCGGCGGGACAGTGGGTTTGCTGATGGAGTCGGAGGAACTTCTCCAGTGTTAGTTACTAAGATAGTACAGGTGATGTTAAATCACGTATACAGAAGATGCACATCTCTTTCCCTTCCAGATTGCGCATGTCCGAGCTTACAGACCTACTTCAGGCAGTGCTGCCTGGACTCTAATAGGCATTGCTAGAAGATAATTCCTGTAGCCCTTGGCTGGAGGTTTGAAAGGGCTCAAATGAATAGTGCTGTGATTTTCCTGGCTCTACACTTGCTCTGCAAGGAGTGCAGATGGATATCTGGAGAGCCTCTGCTCTCTGCAGATAAGGACTTTGTTGACAGCTGCAGGTAGAGGATGATGAATTCCATCCCTTGGGTCTCTTTAGCTTTCCTGTTAAGGACAAAATCCATTCTTCTCTCCTCAGCAAGAAATCACCTGCCCCCCTTTTTATTTATCCTCTCCATCAGCTTGCACGTCTGTCCTTAAACGTTCTCAGTGCTGAGGAGGGGGCAGTGGTCAGGCTCAGACCCAGGCAGAGCAGGAGCTGATTTGCAAGCGGGGAAGTACCAAGGGCCAGAATGAATTTTGCTTTTCCCTTTTTTCCCCCTGTGAGTGGAGGACAAATAGCATGTGGCCAGTAGCGTAAATTAGTTTGCAGAGTCAAGAAATCCATCTGTAATTTTTAGTCAAGCTTTCAGAGAGTCAAGAGCTGGTGGTGCTGTCTTTACCCCATCCCTCCACATTCCCAAAGGCCATGGTTCTGAATTTTGGGTCAGGCATTTTTCTTCTTCTCCCTGAAAACTGCATCTGTTGGTATTTCTCCATGAAGAAACCATCAGAAAGCTTCCTGCAGAAGAGCTGGAAATAACATCTCTTTTTTTTTTTTTTTAAAATAGCAGTAATGAAGTCTTTGCTCCAACATGGAAAAATCGTGAGGGGAGTTTGGGTACGGAGCGAGCTCCAAAGCAGAGCCGCCGAGGCCCTGGGTCTATAATGGAAGTGCTGACACGGGTTTAACACTGCAGGTGCCAGCCAGAGCTGCCTTGCTGCAGATCTAGCCACAGAAAATTACAGAGAAGAAACCAGATAGAGAGTCTTGATTGCTTCTTGTGCTGTTCAGCTGGTTTGCTATTTGAGAAAAGCTGCCAAGTAATGATGAATTTTGGAACGGGCGTGTTTTATGCACATAAACGGAACACAAGTTCTGCGCGTGAACAGAAGTTTTTAGTTCAGCAGCTGTTCTAAAGCCTAATTTACCCTGTTTAGTTGGTTTCCAGGTTAAAGCTCATTGGAAAATGTATTATTACAGATGTTAATCTAAAGTCCAGTGCTTTTATCTGTCCTTTCATCTACCAGGATGGCATTGAGAGCTTCCAATAGTCAGCAGTTCTGTACAGAAAAATAAATTCACACAACCAGCAGTATGACCAAGCAGGTTTGTGTGTCCCAAAGGTTTAAATAAATCAAAAGGGTGTGTGGGAGAAGCTAATTCCAGAGCTAAAGGCAAAGGAGTGAGATGAGTTGTGCAAATAAAATACAAAGCATGTCATGTTCTGAGGTGTGAGTCCAGAGCTGTCAGTGCAGCTTCCCTTTCAGCCTGGGCTGCAAATAACAACTTTGAATATCAACTTTGTTGTGAATATCGGCTTTGTTGTGAGGTGGGAGTTTTTTCTTCAGTACGAGATTCAACTCTAATTGTCCATGGCCTGACTGACCTCGTTCTCTGTTACTTGTTGAAGTTTGATATTCTTAATCCTGCCACATAAAGAAGGGTTTTTGATGGCAGAGAGTAATATATAATCATAAATAAGGCAACAGGAGCCTACTTAGTCAGCATCAGCTGTAGTATTGAACGGACTGCTTCTGCAGTGTAGTGTTTTAAATTTCGACTCTGTGGCAGTGGAACTAAACTTCTCCTGCTCAGTTCTTACGTGTAGCCATAGTTATTCCAAAGGCTTGCCCTTGGTAGCTGTGTTCTGGTTCTTGGGAGAGGCCCAGACGTGCTGCTCAGCACTCACTGTCACCGCAGGCGCGGTCCCTACGTAACTGTGCCTCTGCAGGTGAAGGCAGATGTGCTGGAGCCCCATTGCAGCAGCTCCAGCCAAAGGCTGGTCAGGGCTCAGAGCAGACAGAGCCCCCTGCAGGGAGGGGACACTTTGGGACAGGTGGGAGCTGCCCAGTGGGACGTGGTGCCCCTGGACCACTCTCCGGGCTGTGCTGCGGGATGGACTCGCTCAGCGGGGCTGGACTGACCGTGTGTGAGGCAGGGCTCTAGTGGCAGGTGAACGTGCAGAAGGTCCTCCCGAGTCCTCAGAACCAGACCCAGCAGCTGCTGCCTTGTCGAGCTGTGGGTCATTGGACAACCTGAAATTCTCTCCTCTTTTCAAGCAGTAAATCGTTTTGGTTGTTCGTATCCCAGCAACGTGCTGCAGATGGCCAGCTGTGCGTCCTGCTCTGCCTCGAGCGTTGTCATTCACCTCTGGGAAGGGGAGAAGGAAGAGCCAAACCCCTCTGAGCTGGAAGCTGAGCTTTGTCCAAGCACAGCTCTGTGGGAAAGGGTCCTCCGGGAGTGCTGCCGAGGGAGGGAATGTGCTGGGGGTAGTACTTCATCTGGAAGGCCACTCTGTGCTCCCAAAAGGTTGCTTCTCTTTGCATGGCAACCGTCAGGGAAGGAGAGCTTGCAAACCCATCTGCATTTTCCTGTTGTTCCTGGGGCCAACACCCCTTTGCAAAGGCAGACCTTGCTGGTTCTGTGACAGTGAGGTGCTGACGTGCTGAATGTTTGCTTGTTCTATCGGTTTGCGTTTAGAAATGCGTTGGAGATTTTTCTCCTGGTCCCGGGATGAACGGTACTATGGCATTTTGGTTCAGGTAGCACCTCAAAGATGTTTTATTTTAAGACTAATCTTCTGATCCTGAATTTTGGAAAACAAATCTGATGCCGGCTCTGTGATTGCTTCTCTCTCTTACCCTATGTCCAAGTAATAGTGTCCCTGCTTGTTTCTGCCCTCTTTGCTGACCAGTCAGTTGTGTGCAGTCACGCCCACAGCATTACAAAAAAGGTAAAGTGAGGAATAGTAGGAATTACAGTGGAAGTAGTTTAAAACATAATTAATTACCAGCTTGGGTGTAATCCAGGGCCCGAGTATGGTTTTGTGAGTCAGTTCTGGGCATAAAAATTGCATAATGAAATAAATGATATTTCCATTTTCAGGCAGTTACCATGTCTCTGAAGTGAGGCTGCATACCAGCAACTTGTGGGAGGGTTGTAGTAACACATGACATAGGAGAAAGGGGTTTCAGAAATCGATTAATTCGTGGTGATGTTATTTGAGATCTGTTACATGGTATTTTAGTTTACTGTGTTAAAATATCTGATCTTAACTGAGCAAGTGAAATACCATTTTTTTTGTTGTTTGCGGGTGTGGGTAATGACACAGCCTGTCTGAGTGGGGAAAACCTTCCAGGAACCCTTTCCCTGCAGGAACTGGTCTGAATAGATTTGTTTTGATCTGACGTAACCATTTTAAAATATCCTTTTGGCCTGGCAACATCTGCCCTAATGCAAACAGCTTAAAGAAAGCAAACCTTCCCTGCATTATATTTAATGACAGAACTGAAATCAAGCTTCTCCTGCTGTTGCCATCCCCCAGTCAACCTTGGGTGGGGGTTTCTCTTAGGGAGTTGGCACTGCACTGTGCTGGGGTTTGCTATTTTGTTTTATCTTAGCTTCAATTAAAAAAGGGTTTCTGTAGGGAGTTTGGTTGCCCTGCCTGTCTGGACTTGTAAATCCTGTGAATTCAGTACAATTAACCAGCTGCCCGACTTTGCAGAGGGGACCCTTATGTAACAGTGTAAAATACTTCCATTCCCATTAGGTAGCTGCATCTTTATCCCACGGTGGGAGCTGATATGGTTCCAGCAGGGCCGCGTCGGGCAGGTGACACCTCCGGGGTTCCTTGTGCCCGGGGCAGCCCAAACAGATGCGGGAAGGGGAGGGAGGAAAGGATGTGGAGCCCTGCTTGGCTGATGGATGCGTGTGCTCCCTCGCTCTGCAGGCTCCTGCACAACCATTCCTGGGAGCTCGGAGCTGGGCAGAACTCCTTGCCCTTTGTCCTGGTCCTGAATTTGACAGGAGTTAGCAACTCTGACCTCTGGTTCTGGAGTTCTGGCCTTTCTGCTTTTTGCTCTGGTCAAATTTTAAATGCCTGAACATCGACTCGTGCAGAATTCCAGCGTACAAGCAAAAGAGATGGTCGTTCATTTTTCAGAAATGTGTGTTGCAAACTTGCCGAGCTTTTTCCTGTGTTCTTTATTTTTCACCCAGAGAGATCATATTACCGGTTATCCACTGGTTTTTTTACTGACTGCAATTCAAATTACCCACCATAAAAACCTGGCAGTACAATATTAGTGACTGATCCACATGAACTAGGCAGTGTAATCTTGGCTGTCCTTTTTGTTACAAACAAATGTGTTGTTTCTAACCTGGAAAATGGAACAGGTGTCAAGATTCTTGGGCTCAGCAAGGAAAAAGTAGTTGAACATGTGTTGATGTAAATGATGATTAATTTACAGAAGTTGGGACTAGTTAATGTCCGCTAATCTGCGTGTCAGTGGCCTCAGCACGAAGTAGCTTTCTGTTCCCTCTGGTCAGTGCACAGCCGTCTTTCTCCTCAGCGTCCTGATAAATACCTGGTAGAATGCAGGTAAGGTGTCAGATGAAAGTGGCCTTTAGGATTCTTATGCTGGATTTTGGTTTTTTCCTTAACATCAGGAAAATCATTAAAGCCAAAGTGTTTTGTCCCGTATTGCCAAGCGTGATGCCTTCTTGAGCCGAGTGCTTCTGGGATCAGCTGGTTCAAAGAATGTACTTAGTACCTTTGGAAAATTTGGGCTGAATAAATGTCAGCGTGCCTTCCCTGATTCCATTCTGGGATCTCATTTCCCTGCCTCCGGAGCCTTTCATGACTTTGATTTCCCTGCCGTCAATGTGTGTTGTTTAACCTCAGCCCACATACCTAAAGCACTGCCTCACAGTCCCGATAAACATGCTGATGGTCCTGATGTAACAGAGCTGGATGCTCGGAAAAGGTGCTGCTCCCGCTCATCCCTGGCAATTTATAGGCCACTCAGGCATTGTTTGGGAGAACAGCCCTTGCGGCACTGCTGGAGCTCCAGGATGTCATTTTTAAACAAAAGCCTGATCCTGCATTAGTACTGAGGCTGACTTAAATTGCAGTCTTCTGGAATGCTGCTAATAAAGATCTGCACCTGCAGCTCCTCCAGGCAGGGGGAATTCAGCTCAGCTAAACAGTTCCATCCTGTCCCTGGTCCCTGGAGCTCGGGGTGTCGTGCTCAGGTTACTGTCGGGGTTGTTGTGGCTGGCTGGGACTGCCCCAAACTGTTTGGAGTGGCTCACGCCCAAGTGGACGGTGTGGTAAGGAGAGGGTGCAATGGCAGAAATCACTGTCTCCGCTGAATGAAACCTCGGGGACTTTTGTTTCAGTCCTGTTGGTTACATTTCAGTGCACCTTTGCAGTGAGCAGGGTGCAAGTTGAGGAGAGCAAATCCAGGAGCAGTGCTTGGTAACAGCAGGTGATAACACCACTATGATGATGTGTGATGGGTGACTAAAAATATCGCTGTTCTACGAGAACAGTTCTTTGCTGCAGAGTTCTTGACTTGAGAATTATTCTCATTTGTATGGAGAATGCCAGTAAATTTGACCAGAAATAGTGGAAGAGCTGCAGAGAGAAGAATCAGTTAGAAGATTCCCAGAGGGCATGGTTTTGGTTACTCGGTGTGTCTTTGCAGAGCACGGACACTTTATGCCTCTGGAAGTGATGTACCACTAACCCCTCTATTTTCTGAGCTCTCTGTTAAAATAGGAGTTCCCTTTTTGACTGATTTTAAGAGAAAGGAATTACGACTCCTGGATTTTTTTGGTTTTTGTCTCCGTTCCATTCCCATAGAAGTCGCAGTCTGAGCATTTTTCCTCCTTCTCATCTGCCTTCTTCAAGAAGCAGGAGGAGGTGAAAGTGGACGTTTTAAGAGAAGCTGATGTCCATTTTTCCTGGTAAAACTGCCTGTCCTGATGCTGATCTGCCAGCAGGCTCACAAGAGCTGCACACATTCTGCATCTCAGCTTTTTCAGCCCTCAGCTGCTGCAGTTCTCCAGGATGTATTAGAAGCACTGGAATGGTTTTAGGGGGAATATAAAATCCCCCTAGCACGCTAGAGCATTTCTACTCCTACAATACTTGGCTTTTCTGGGGGCTCTATTTCTTTATTGCTTTCTGCCAAGAAAGCACTTAAATAGAAAAATTGGTCATGACAGAAGTAGAGTGAAACCCGAAAGTCTGAACATATCCAAAAGTCTGAGTTGCGGTTGACGAGGAAAGGAAACAGAAAAAGTAGGATGTTTCTTTGAGCAGAAGGAAAAGGTGGGATATAAGTAGATTCGTGAAGAGGAGAGAAGAAGAAATGGTAGCGTAGGTAATAAAAGATCTGTCATTGGAATAGTTCCTGGTGTTCACAGCACAAGGCAGATTAATGAACAATTTGCCAGCTAATTACACTCTTTATTCTGCTTGATATTGTGCAGCATGGCAGAGCTTCCCCAGCCTCCCTCACCTGCTTTCCAGTATGTGCAGGAGCAGCTCCAGGTGCCCTTCCCCCTGGAAATGCACTCCCTGTGCCCGTGAGCCCGTGGCGTGGGGAGCTGTGGGGCAGCAGTGCTGCAGGGGAGGGGAAGGATGTGTTTGCACGAGCAGGGAGGGCTGCAGTGGGCTCTGGGCACCCTCCCCAGGCGGGAGCAGTGCCAAGGATGAGTTGGAGCAAATGAAGAATTTGGGGGCCTCTCTGCAAGTTCCAAGTAGTAAAATGCAGCTGTTTGTGCTCTGGAGAGCCACCAGCCCACCAGCCCCTCCTCCTGGGAACAATCCTCCTGCCGGCAACCCTCCTTCCCCCTGCTCGCCCACTTTACCAAGCTGGCCTCACATCTACGCTGTCCCAAGTCAGAATACCGTTGTTCTTGGAATGCTGTACCTCCACACTCCTCAGCTCTCGAGGTGTGCAGGTGTTTGTGTTACACACCATTTGCTGCAGCCCTGCACGTACTCAGCGTACTTTTCTGCTGCTTCAGAAAACGTTTCTGTGCTGGTTCAAAGAGCAACATTTCCCAAATCTGACATAAGAGGCTGTTAATTTCTACCAGTATTTGCTGGCTCTGTAACTCGGGGAAGGAAGGTTTGAGGGCTCTGAGCAAAGACTTTCAGCAAGAGTCCTTTGGAAAACTGCTCTTGGAGTGCTGCCCTTGTCACAACATGACCCAAGCGTGTGGGCTGGGCAGGTGAAGGTTGGTTTATGCTCTGCACATGAGCTACATAAAGCCATGACACCACGGCGGTGTTTCCCAAGGTCTGTGCTCCTCCCCGTGCTGCAGCTGTGGGATTGTTGTGGGAATGCTCTCTTGGCATCGCAGGCTGCAATTACACGGTCCGCAGAGGGCAGGTTTTTCTGTTATGCCATAAAGCAGATTCTTGGGCACAATGTTTGGAACTTAGTGGTGCTCACTGACTATTGCCTTGGGAATGTGAGCCCATCCCGCTGCGGCTCACTGTTCTCTCGGGGGGAGTTACAGGGAAACTGCATAAGAAGATTATTCCATTTTTGTTTTGAGAGGTTTTTTTTGTCAATAATTCCTTCATTTTTTACAGAACAAGGGACAGAAGCTGTCCTAACACATTTGCTTTCTATCTGTTCTTTCACTTCCATACACTGATTTTGTTCCTGTTTTCCTCACCCTCTCACAGCTCAGGCCTGTGTTGAGAGTCTCAGGCATCAGCTCCCTCCTCCTCCTGAGGCTGCTCCTTGACTTCTTCCCCATTTGGTGTTCAGTGGCTGAGGAAGAATGGATTCCCATGTTTCCAGAGGCTGTTGGTAGTGCAGAAATACTAATTCTAGCAGGCATTCCCTCTTGTCCCTCACAGATGGAGCCTTTGATAACTGAGGGTGAGGAAGCAGCCGCCTGTTTGCAGCCCTCCTGTGTCATACCTCGAATTACCACGGGCAGCTCACCAGGAGGCCCTCTCCCTGTAATAAATGGAATAAGGCTTTAACTGGCTGTCTTTTCCCTGACATTGTCCAGAGGGTTTTTTTGGCTGTTATTCATGTTTCAGGAATATATCAGATCTTTGCGTAGGTGCCCACTGTTGGTTTTTTTTATGTTTAAATAAGCAGTGGCAATGCAAGAGAAGTAATTTAGAATTTGAATAATTGATGTTTATGTCCTGTGTCTTGCTTAATCTGTTCAAGAAAGGATCCAGTTGTGGTTGTCCCTGTTTGCCAGGAAAAAGACCTTTTTTCCCTCAGCTGTGACGATTTTGGAGCAACAGTGCCTCATCTCGGAAAGTGCTGCTCAAGACACGATGTCTCGGTTGTGGTTTGGTTCCCAGGGTGTGGCTGCACGTTCCCTGACTCTGTCGTGTCGCAGATGGGAGAGCAGGGACACAGGGGCGTGTGTGACACCTGGGTGCACTGCAGGGCGGTGACCCCGGAGGGAGGGCAGTAAAGTGAAAATTGAGAGGGAAAGTGTCAGGGAAGCTGAAATCTGACACTGTTGTTGTATTGAGCTTCCGGAGGAAAAGCCAGGGTTTGTTTGTTCTGGTACCAAGGAAGAACAGAAGATGGTATTTAGGAAACAACCCCCCTGTCTGTGTAGTGTGCTCTACCTGCATGAGCACAGTTGGAGGAGGAAAAACCACCCCCCCGGCATTGATTTGGGTTTGTTCCGTGGTTGCGTCGTGTGCCTCGTCGCTGGACACAAACCCCGAGTACCTTCAGGTTGCTGTTGGGTAGTGAATTCATTCCCATGGCAGTTCCCGGGAGAGCAGCTGGGAAGGGAGCCTCTGGCTGTGTCTGAGCAAGGTGGGGTCAGTTTGTATGTACCTAAAAAGGTGTTTATTCCATTAAGCCTTTGGGTTGTCGCTGCCCAGGGTGAGAGCAGAGCAGGGCATGGGCTGATAGCACCTGTTGTGAATTCCCAGCTCCCACAGGTGAGGCAGCCAGAATTGGGAATTCTGGAGGGGATCTCAGCGAGGAGTGTCACGTTTGGAGAGCCTGGGAGCAGCCGGGGTGTCTCAGGCTGGCCGTGCAGTCGCTCCCAGTGCTCAGCCAAGGAACCACAAAACCCATTCCCAGTGGATGCCCTCCCGAAAGCAAGAGCAGTCAGCGAGGGCTGGGGGAACTGCTGTTCCGGGGGGTTGTGCTTTTAAAGCCACTGCGTTTAGATTTATGCGTCTGTTTTGGCAGTATTGGGAAAACAATTAAAAATGCCACCTTTGAAATAAAAGGGGTAATAACCAGGGTTTGAGGTTCTGTCAGACACATCCAGGTGACGGTGCTGGAAATAGGATGATTGCAGGGGTTGCCACAGAAGTAACCTTTGAATTCAGGTCTTGCTCAATGAGGTTTTTTCAGTTACTTTTGTGAATTTTGGGGAGAGTCCCTCTTCCTTTTCTTCTGTATTACTCTGAAGTGAAAACCAGGTTTAATTTCAATGTCATATATATCCCATTCAAAACTGGTTAGAGCATTTTTGATTAAGAAAAGATTAGTGAAAATATTTATAGCCAGGTTGCAGAGATCCACTGCTAAAATATAGTGAATTGCCATTATTAGCAAAGGGAAAATGGAACTTTAGTTGTGCTTGAGAAGTGGGAAGTGGTGCTGAAAATATTTTGCTTAAGAAAGGAGCGGTGACAGTGACAACTGGCAGAATTTCTGAAAGTTTATAGAAATGAAAAGAGATTTATTGCAGTTCAGTTAATAAGAAGAGGGAAATATTGCTGAAACTTGCCAACTAAGAATTTAATTTTAGTATTCCTTTCATCAAATGATAAAGGAATATAATAAAAGTATCATTGTAGCTTTATTCATATGAGTAAGATCAGGGAGTTGATAAGCCTTAGGTGTAGAAAGACATCTCTGATGGCTAATTAATATTTTAAGGTTATAGTCAAGATCAGTTAAAGATTAACATGGTTTGCTTCAATTAATAAAATTATATTTGGCTGCTAGGGTTATTTTTTTTTTAATAATAATTAAAAATACTTCCGTGAGGACAAATCCTTGCTTGGTTTTTGGGATGCCTTTCATTTCTAAAGCCTGTGGTAAAAGTACAGTTCAGAAGAGCTCTCTCCAGGTGAGATGTGTGATTTCCTGTATCCCTCTGGGAAGGCAGCCTGTTTTCTGCTCCTGGTTGGAGTTTTTCCTGTTGGTATGTGCAGCTCTGCTGTATTTACATTGGAAACATGGTGCTGCATGAGCGAGACAGTCTGGAACGCTCTTGGAATGGTTTCCCAGCACTTGGCAGCGATGGCACATCTCAAGTGCAGGACTGAAGTGCTGCACCAGGAAAATGGGCTCCATTCTTGCTGCATTTTACGCTGCTGGCACAGGTACGAGGTGGTGATCCAGAGCCACCACACGGTGTTCCCACGAGTGTCCTTGACAACCCCTCTCATCGCATTCTGTGTTACCCACCAGGAGTGCAGGGCTTTGAAAAGTTTGGAAATAACACGGTTGTAATTTATTCAGAGTGATGGACCTCATCAGGCTGTTCCCACCTGGGTAGGCCAGGCTCTAATAATTCAGTCACACAGATGTGTACTGAAACGTGACCCAGGGTGGTTGTGGTGTCTGAGAAGGGTGTGAACTCTGAGTATTTTACTTTAAAGCATTAAAAACCCAGGTGAATTTACTATAGGGATCATGTCAGCTTGCTCTGAAATTAGGCAATATCTGGCCTGGAACGTGGCATCTGTTTTAACAGTGTGCAGAAATAGTACCCAACAGTTTTCAGGTCAAGAAGCTGGGAACATCCTGATCGTCTGAAGATGCCAAGGGAGGGAACTGTAGGCGGGTGGAGTGTTATTACCCAACGTGGTGTGTGACCAGGGACCCGGAACACCTCTGGAACCACAGTGCTGCAGACTCAGCTCTGCGTCCCAGGCTGTGGGCTGGCAGCAGCACAGGTTCCCTTGGACCTTGGGGCATCTTCTCCTGTTTGCATCTTGCCTGTCTCTGTCCATACTTCAGTTTGGATGGGACGTGGCCCCGAAGTTTGCAGGTTCTGCTGGATCCCAGGCCAAGGTGCCCAACGGCACGTTCGGACACGGCAGCGATCCGTGCGAACGCCGTTGGGTGATCATTCCCAACCTCCCTCTCCTGCTGGGGCTCCCGCTCCCGGGCTGTGCCAGCCATCCTCCTCGGCTGTGCCAGTGACACTCTTAATGGGGTCACTCTGGAGTAGAGCAGTGAATGTGCTGGGTTTAGGGCCAGGTGCAGTTCTTGGTCTGGGTCATGTGGGCACGAGGAGAGCTGCGAGATGCTGCAGTGCCGGGGAGGAAGGCAGCAGAAAGGCCCGGATCAGGAATGACTCTCTGTGCCTGTGAATTGTAATGATATCAATGGGGATTTTCTCGTATGGACAGGAACTGGCACCTCAGTCAGGCTTTTAAATGATTTTCTTATGTTTACTGAGATGTCAGTGGGTTCTTTTCCTTTCCCTACTTTTTCTGAGACTGAGGACTTCTAAGGGCACCATAACTTCATCCCAGGCTTTTGTTTCTGGCTTTGCAGCTTGGATAGTTATCAAGTTGCAGCCTGATTTTTACGTCCATTTGTCTTGGCACCTAAATGTCCCATGCTGAACAGTTTCACCCTGCAAGGTGTTTGGCACAAGTTAGAATTTCAAAAGTAGTTCTGTTGGTTTTTAAAGCTTTTTCAGTGACTGAGTACTAATAACACTTAATGAAGTGTTTCCTCGTGCCATTGCCTTTGCCGATGGCTATCTTCTAATCTTGATCTTTAATGAGACCATGAGTGAAAAAACTGAACATGTATTTACTCTGTTCAAAATCTGTTTTAAGCTAGTATCTTTTTTGTTTTCTTCAGAGCAGTTGATATTGGAGTATCCGTATTGAAGCGGGACGTGGCAAGTACTTGGGATTTGCCAGTATTAAGGGAGAAATGTGTTAATTCTCTAAAAACAGGGCATACCACCAGGTTTTTTCAGTCATTTCTAGGAAGTCAAAAATCTGTAATGAAAAATCTCGCTATTCTTAAAATTGGAAAAACTTGAGGCTCCTTGGTGCAGATGTGCTTTCTGTGTTGTTCTTTGGGCATCCAGCACAGCAGGATGTGTCCGTACTGTGGGGATCACAAAACTTCACCCTATCTTTGTACTAGAAACAGCATTCTTATCATGTTATCCCATAAAATATGGATTTTAATATTTAACTTTTTGCTCGGCTATGAGAGATATGTAAACTTGGCTCTGGAGCAGCAGCGTGCACTTTCTGGAATTCCATGCATGGTGTGGCTATAAATAGGCAGCAGGTTACTTGGGAATCACTGGGGCTGATCTGGTATCACAAACAGTATGTGGGAGAAAGTGTGTTTTTGGAAGAATGCATGTGTTTGATTTTGGAAATTCCTGTCTGAGTGAATCCCAAGTGTCCTCGAGCACGGACCAGCTCCCACACGTGCCGGAATTCCACGTGCCCAGGTGAGCTGCTCCACGCTGGAGAAGTGTGGGGCTGTCAGTGCAAAGCTGTGGGGGCTCAGGAGCTGCTCAGCTCCTCCAGGGATCTGGCTGCACCAGCGCAGGCTTGGGACTGTCCCCTTCACCAGGACACTGCCTGGGGCTCCTCGGGGCTCTGGGGAGTTTCTGGGCTGGTTTTGGGGGTTCCCCCAGGCAGAATTGTGTCAGCACCACCACACGTGCTGTGGGCTCAGGAGCCTGTCCGAGTGTCCCAGAGAGATGAATTATAACAACAAATAATGGACGACAATAAAGGGGTAGGAGACAGGGATTGCTGAAGTAATGGTACTCAAACATCTTTATGTTTGTTCCATTGTGACTAGATGGTTGTTTCTATTTTTTTTTGGTTTTCTGATGTAAAATTACTCCTTTTTCTGCCCTTTTTTTTCTCCCGTGTGACAGACCAGAGACGACTTCCTGGGCCAGGTGGATGTGCCACTTAGTCACCTCCCGGTAAGCAGAGCCCCCGGCCCTTCTGCCAACACCATTTCCATGCACGGGCCAGCCGAATTCTCCTAAAGCAGGTGCTCCCAGCAGAGCGGGAGGCTTGAAGGAAAATGTTATGGAGAACCAAGCCTCACCCACAGAGGAACAGCTGTGCATGGAAGGGATGCACCTTTCGTGGGAAAAAAGCTTCATTATGGCAGATTTGCTGCAGCAAAAGGCTGCGAGAACTGTGTCATCTATTCATTATTTTAGCCTAAAATTGAACTCTCTGCTAGCAGTCAGAGTTCTAATAGCAAGTAATTAAAAGTAATTGACACAGGGTTTGAATCATTTTATTGTCAGCAGTCAGATTACTGAGGTAATGTTTGTTTCTGTTTCTTAATAAATTGAGGGATTCAGTGTAAAGCTGAATTTGTAATTCCCTGAAGCTCCAGTTGCCTGCTTTCCTTCCAGCAGCCAGGATTCTGCATGGACCACAAAATTACAGCCTAAATTATGTACAATTTCTATTTCCATATGTATATAAATAGAAGTAAATATATATATATGTATATGTATATGCAGTGATTGTTTTAGCCTCGGTACAAACATTTCTGATATTATATACTGGTTTTGGTGACTAACATATGGGCTGTATGTAGTTAGTATTTTTAATGTTCTACATGTTGATCTGACCTCTGTGACCTTGCAGGGGTTTTTATGTGTGAATGGGTGAAGTCGTTGCAAGTGTTTCCATCAAAATGAGGTGTCAGTTTAGCATCATTTGCTCTCTGTGTCTGAATTTGGCTCCTTGCTATTGACGGATGTCATTGTAGGAGGAAAATGGCTTTGTAATGACTTGCAGGGATGTTTGTTTAGATCTGTCTGTTACGGCTGACCTGGAGTCCTAAATCTGCTGTTGTAATAGTTGAAAGCTCTGGTGGAACGATCAGAAATGTGTTCTGGTGGAAAATGCCTCCCCCGTTCTGCTGGGAGCTCGTGCCATCCGAACTGTGTTGTGCAGGATTGTTTTATCTGTGCTTGTGTGGGTGTCTCCACTGATGTATCCGTGTGCACAGACATGATCCGAATAACAAGACGTTATAAGGAAGCTGAAGTTCTTGTGGAATAGGAAGTTTTCAAGATCCCAGGCTTTATGAGACTTAAGGTTTGATGGAAGTCAGTGATGTGATCTGCCGACCTGAGCTGTGAATGTTCTCCCTGTGGCTGGACTTGTGAACAAGCCCTTTAATTTGCCATTTTCTCCCCTGCTCACAGACTGAAGACCCGACCATGGAGAGGCCGTACACATTTAAGGATTTCCTCCTCAGACCAAGAAGGTGAGGGGAAGGCCCTGTGTACTTCTTGCTGCTGGATTCTTTTTATTTGGGGGTTGTTAAATGAAATGTGCCTCCTTGTCTTCCAGCCACAAGTCTCGCGTGAAGGGTTTCTTGAGGCTGAAGATGGCTTACATGCCTAAAAATGGTGGCCAAGAGGAAGAAAACAGTGATCAGAGGGACGACTCCGAGGTAAGGCTGAGTGCTCCTGGAAGTATTGGAGTTACTAGAGGTTCAAGTAGAATTGTCGGAGCAGCTGTACCTGGATGCATAAAGGCCTGGAATCACTTGGTTCTCTTTGGCACCGAGCCACGAGGATAACACCCAGCCACCTTTGGGAATCCCTCTTTGATAGACAGAGGGGGGTTTAATTCCTTTCTCATTGAAATGAGGGGCACACGAATTGAAAGGAGGTTTTTTTTCCCCTTCATTCCTAAGCATGGCTGGGATGTGGTTGATTCCAGTGACTCTGCGTCTCAACGTCAGGAGGAGTTACCACCTCCTCCACTGCCTCCTGGGTGGGAAGAGAAGGTGGACAACTTGGGACGGACTTACTACGTCAACCACAACAACAGGACCACCCAGTGGCACCGGCCGAGCCTCATGTGAGCAACAGCCCAGGGCATGGTGTGGGGGGAGAACTCCTGGGGACCTTCAGTCAAAGAGGAAACAGTCCCTTTTTATGCTTGAAAGACTTGCCCACCCCCAGCAAATCACAGAGACACGTGGATATTCTGGGAAGTTGCAGGAAATCTGAAGGAGTGGGAGGGAAGTCAGTGGGTTAAACAATGTACCTTAGAATATGGGGAGACAGATGTGGAATTTTACAGTAAGTAATTTAACAAGAATAAATGACTTTGGTCTATAGGGGCTGCTGTAAAGGTAAGGAAAAAAGTCAACTCTGTGAAGTTTTACTGAGGTTGAATGGATTAGCTTGGAGGAGATCCTGGTTATTCCTCAGTGGATAGGCTGCATTCCCTGCACGTGCTAACAGGGTGCTCCTCTGCAAGCTGTTGGGATGTGTGTCAGGATTGGATGTAGAAATAAGTGACAGTGTTAAGAGTTATACCGTAATCACTGTCAAGGCCATCTGTAAACCATGTCCAGGGCAGTGCTGGATTGTCCAGCACTGGGCACTTGCTGGGCTGTGCTGCCCAGGGCTCTGGGCCACCTTGTCTAGACCCTGCTTTCCTTGCCAGGAAAGGCTGGACCAGATGGCCCTTGAGGGCCTTCCCAACCTGGTGTTACATGTTCTGTGACATTTGTGAAGCGCTTCCAATTTTATTTTCTTGGGATTGAGGGATCAAATGGTCTCCTAATTGTGAAACCTGACATACGCATGAAGGATGATCTTTATAATCAGAAGCATTAGCAAGATTTTGAAGGCAATGGACAAAGTAGGGGTTTAGTTTAACTTGGGTTATTTTCGTGTTCTTTTCTCCCCCCACGCTGGTCTTGGTTCCCCACCCTGCAGCGATGTGGGGTCAGACTCTGATAACAACATCAGACAGATAAACCAGGAGGCAGCTCACCGGCGGTTCCGCTCCCGGAGGCACATCAGTGAGGACCTGGAACCAGAGCCTGTGGAGAGTGGAGACATTCCTGAGGTGTGTACGAGTCTCGGCTTCATGGAGCTGACTAAACTTCAAGCTGGTGTGTTCCTCATTTGTAAGCTAATTGCTGCACAACAGAGATAGTCCTGGGTTTACATGATGTTTGTGGAATTGCCTTGGAAAAATGGCAGCAACACAGTGACAATCCAAGCAGAGCTGTGCTGCCAAGGCCCTGTGCAGCTGGGGGGGGCACAGTGCTGAATACTGGGGGAAACAGTTATAATTCCGAGTTGCTTGTCATATATGCACTGATAGAAACACTTTCGTATTCTGCTTTGAATAAGTGGAATAAATTGTAAAAAGAAGGGAGTTGGACTGGCTGGAACTGCCGTGTGCTTCAGTTTTCTGTAGTGCCTGGATTTAGGGGAAAGAGAAGCTGGTGTTTGTTTGCTGGTCACAGTGTGGTGATCACGTGAAAGGCAAAGGGATAGAAGGCTTGGTCTGTAGAAATCCCTAACTTCGTTTCTTCTATTTTGTTAGCCTTGGGAAACCATCTCAGAGGAGGCAAGTGCCAGTGGAGATTCCTTAAGCTTGTCACTGCCACCCCCTCCTGCATCCCCAGTGTCCCGGACCAGTCCTCAGGAGCTGTCTGAGGAGCTGAGCAGGAGACTCCAGGTCACTCCTGATTCCAACGGGGAACAACTCGGCTCTTTGATTGTACGTAACGTGCTGCTCCTTCTGGGAACCTCTGTTGCTGACATGTGCTGTTATTTAGGATAATCTGAGTCACTTAGGCTCGTGGGGAGGGACTGCTGGTCTCAGGAAAACCTGAGCACACTGTTAGCATTACCTTCCAAAAACGCCTCACGGTGTCACCACAGGACAAACTGCCTCAAACAACAGATTGCACATTTAATGTTTCTTCTGTGCCAGTTGAACTTCAGATGCTGCTGCTGTTACATGTTTAGTGAAACCAAATATGTGAGAGTAGAGAATATCAAGCTATGAATTCCCAAAGGAAAGAGGAAAAAACCAAAAAATGGTCTCTGTGTGATCCATTAGTTTGTCGGACTGGGGATACCCCCAAAAATCAGGATAAGACACTTGCAAGTAGGGCAGTCTTTTATACATCTCTGATTAAGAACAATTGTAAATATTAAACAGAACATCACACTCTGATTTGTTTATTTTTTATTCTTGGTATATGCTATCAAGGTACCTCTGCAGGTCAAGAGAGAAGAAATCATATTTACTCTGGTTCTCATCAAACAGAAACTTGGTTAGGTGCTGAGCACAAATCTGGTAACAGAACGTGCTTCCAGGACTGATGTTTGCAGATAGGAGCTGGAGTTTCTGATAGGCCTCTCAAGTAGGTGCCTCGATGTGTTGGGCCCGTGAGGGGCTGTAAATGCTGGGTCAGCTCTTGGTTATCGGAGCGCTCACACCACTGATGTCCAGGAGGGGAGGTGTAGTTGCTCTTGGCTTAAAGATGAGGTGCCAGGTATGCAAAGGAACAAGTTCAAGAATTCCCCAAGGTCTTTTTCTGCCCATGGAGCTCAGAAGGTCCCCAGAACACATGGCACAGCTGGGTGAGGGAGGGCACTGCAGGGAAATGCTGCTTACAGCCTGTCTGGCTTTATTAGAGCTGTGTTAGTGCTGCGTTTTCCTGGATTCTGCCCAGCTGGACTAGTGGAGAGGGATTACATTGTATTGTCAAGCAGTCATGCTGCATATCTGCTTTTTTAGCGTTGTTTTGTTTCTAGTTCCTAATCATGAAGGTTGTGTCTGGGGAAGTTCAAGAATTAGAAGGCAAAGAGGAAAATTAAGACTAAATTAAAGAAAATTAAGACTTTTTTTTTTAAAAGAAATACCATAAATCTGTAAGTAAATTAATTGTTAAGAGTTTGAGCTCTCATCCATAGGATTCAATCTTGGATTTATTTCCTAATGCCTTATTTTTGTCAATAATCCATGAATTTGTTCATGTTGACGTTTCTCCTTCATTAAAACGAGCGAGCTCTTTCTTTGGGTGTGTATTATGTATGAAGGGTCACTGTCAACAGAGAAATGGTATTTACCACTCTGGTAAAAGAGTCGATAATAATCATTTAAGGAGATTTTGTCACAAAGAGGTTAGTACCTGTAATTACTGAATTTACTGAAATTACTGAATAACCTCCATCTTTTTAGACATATTAACTTACAGACCTCTTTCTTCTGTTTTTCTTCCAGCAAAGAGAACCTTCTTCAAGACTGAGGTCGTGCAGCGTAACAGACACCGTCACCGAGCAATCTCAGTTATCCCTGGTAAGCCAAAGCTCCCTTGGAGTTCTTCCTTTTTGGTTGGGCATTCTCTGATTCTGAGTAACACCTTTCCTTGGATCAGCTCTGGTCAGGCACAGATCGGTGACCAGTGTGAGCATCTGACTGTCCCACACAGTTATGGAGACCAAATTCACGTATACCTGGTCAGCAGCTATAACAGGGACATTGCTGAGAGAGAAAAATGTTGGGAGTCTGAGCACAGTCACGTTCTCCTCAGTCACCTAACATGGAAGTTTAGGTTACTGCACTCATATGTACAGTCAGCGAGGAGGGAAGCTCCTCCAAGGGGTGTTCCCAGCTGGAGCAGGAGAGGGTGGGAGCACCAGCTCTGCCTGGAACTGGAGCAGCCACAGGACTCTCCGAGCAGGTGTATTTCTGTAGCCCATAAATTGATTTTACTTGCAATGTATAAATCTGTCTACCATCCAAAAGGAATTGGTCCTTTGCCTGGTTGCAGTGAAAAGGAGCCTTTTTGTGAGTTGTGGTACGACAGACCTGGATAGAATTGCAGTTCTTTACTCTGAGGCACTTAGGGAAGCAGCTTCCGCAGGTTTAGGTAAGGAGATCCTTCAAACAGGAGAAGATCCGAAGCTGTTTTGTAAACAAAGCTTCTCTCTCCCATCAGAACCAAGCACACCTCTGGTACAGCCGACAGGAAGTGGTACCTGTCCTACAGCCCAAGGATGAGGGTTGCAGAGGGTGGCGGGCTTTGGTCCTTTGGTCCCCTCAGCAGTACTTACAGAGAGATGACTTAAAATAGGAGTGTGCAAGGTGTGCTTTTGAGTAACACCGGCCAGATTGCAGAAGAATATTTGAAAAGATTATTCTTTTCTTCCAGGACTTTTTCTCCAATTTTGTATTAGAAATGTGTCGCTTGTGAATCTGCGAGTAGAAAAGCTGTGCATATTCTTTACTGCAATATTGAGAATATATAGTATATCAATAAGTTTGTTACTGTAGAAGCTGCTGTCGCTCCTCTGCTCGTTCTCTCTGTTGCTTTTGGGCAGGCATTTACAGAAACCTCTCAGGTTTCCTCGTGGTTGAATTTTTTGACGTGTCCTAGAAGTTATTCAGTGAACCTGCAGCATGACCTGTCTCCTTCCCCTCTGGGGATGTGTGGTGGGCTGGGTCCCAGGGCAGTGCTGCCTCAGCTGTTGCTCTCTGTGCCAGGCAGAGCTGCTTCCCTGCAGGCCGTGGTGCCAGGGCCGTTCTCCTGCTTTATTTACACTCCTGGAGCCCAGGGGGGAGCCTTTCTCCTGCTTCTCGTGGGACACTCGGATGTTCAAACTGGCAGCTCTGAAACATCGTCTTACCTGATCTTAACCAGATTTAATCCTTCCTGAGCCAATGATCATTTCTCTTCTGGCAACTAAGTACATTCTTTCTTCCTGAATGCAGCACTTGGAGATTCTGGCTTGGTTACCAGTGATTGATGACTTTTACTTCTGCTATTATCATGAACATTTTTCCTGTCTAATTGCTCTCTCTTAATAAATGTGATTGTCTGTGATTCCTTGCTCCTAAAGATGGGACAGTAACCTGTGACCTTCCTCAGTAAATATGTGTATCATTCATTATCATTTAACAGCAGAGTGGTCCCTCTAGGAGAGCTCGTTCTTCAACTGTCACAGGTGGAGAGGAGCCAACGGTAATAAAACTCTTTATCAAGCATTACCTCTAAATAAAATGGGGGAATGTTTAGGTCTTGTACAGTGAGGAATTTGTTCTTTCCAAAGCAGACGTGTGTTGGATGAAATACAGGCACTGAATCAAGAGTTACACGTCGTTGTCTCAAAATTTCTCAAAATTTCTCAAAACACTGCAGTTGCCCTCAAATACTGGCTTGCTTTAGGGATGGGAATGTGCCGCTGTGTTATGACAGAGCTGTGCACGGAGGAAATGCCATGGGCTACTGAAAAACGTTACAACTAATTCTTTAAAAAGTAAGCCTGGAAGCAGCAGGGGTTAGAGACATCAAACCAGTGTCCATGTAGCCGTGTTTGCAGCTTGCATCTGTCTTCCCTTACTCTTCATTGGGCTAATTGATTTTAATTCCTGAAGTTGATCTTAATTTGAGAGCTGTGGAGGTACAGCAATGTATCATAGAGCTCTTCATGGTCTTCTTTGATGCCAGTTTCTTTTTCCAGCAGCTGATCAGCATTCCAAGGCTGAATTTGTAGTTTGATCATCCAGTAAAATTCTTGACGTGCTTTGCTGAAAGTGTAATACAAGGAAAGTGGGCTTAATTTATATTGGACTCTGTCAAAAACATCCCATTCTTTAACCTGATTGTCAGTCTGAAGCGAGTTATTTCATGGAAATCATTTATAGTAACCATTATAAATAGCTTCTGTGAATTTGTGCCCTTCTAGATAATTTGTTTCAGGGAAAAAAATTTAATTTAAACTTGGTGTGTTTGCTGTTTATGTCTGGGATAGAAATAAATCTTAATTTGGGTGTTGATGCATCGTTCTGTAATACTGTCTCTACTGACTGCTTGTTGAATTTTAGAACCAGTGGAGCACACTTGGAAATAGCAAATGTCTAAATAAAGGGCCTGAGTTGTTCATGGTTAGTTAGTTGTGCTAGATTGACCTGCAGTGAGTGCATTGCTGCTCTTTTGGCAGAGGATCTTGTCTTGGTTAGATGTTTTAGAGCAAAATATGAGTATTTTTCTGCAAAAAACTGCATTCCAACGTCCCTGACCCATCATTAATGCAGCTGTATCACAGATTTTTACCTCATCATGCTGCAGCTCACTGGTCTCCCCCTTGTCTTCTTTCAGCACTTACACTCAGAGCCCCAGATCTGTGCAGGAATTGGGACTTACGCTGCATTCATGGTCTAAATCCGAAAGTTTTGTCTTCAAAGGCTCCATTCTTTTGGGTCTTTGGGCACCTGAGGTTTGCAGACAAGCAACTTCAAAGTCTAGGGATCGCCTGGATTTTGGTTGGAGAATCCTCCAAACCCCCTCCTTGGAGCGGGACCCGCAAACCAGACTTGCAGCCTCAGGCCTGAAAGCAGTGTCTTATTCCCAATATCTGATGGAAGCAGTGTCCTTCTCCCGCTGTCTGCGTTGTAACCGAGACCTTGTGGAGTGTTTGCAGCCCAGTTACTGCAGTCATCGACTCAGGGATCGGAAACCACCAGAACAACCATGGAAAAGGTGTTCTCCTCATTGCCTGCCAGCTCTGTGAACCAGCACGGGTGGGAAAACAGCCCTTGGATCTTTAGGAAAGAAACAAATCAGTCTCACAGTTTTTACTTAATTTCCTCACGTGTTTCCCCCGTTTTCCATTCCCTGTTGGGTTATGTCAGCTCTCTGCCCCCATCCAGGATCTTTTCTCCTTTACTTTCTTGATCCTCCAGGCAGTTCTCCAGCTCGTTGTGTCAGCCCCGCTCTGCTCTTCAACAGCAGGAGCTCTGGGAACGGGTCTCTCGGAGATGAAGCAAGAATAAGAATTAAGTTAATTACCTTGCTGGAGCAGAGACTGTAGAGTGTAGGAGAAGAATGTTGCCTGGATTTCAGCTGGAGCCTTCGGAGGCCTTTGCTGTTCCATGGCAAGAACCAGAGCTTGTAGTGCACAAGCCTCGGAGTTCACGCAGCTTCCTCGCTGCACTTGCTTCCAGTTTGCAGCTCAGCGCTCCTGGCATGTGGAGAAACCAGTGCCTGGATATTTCCCTGGCAGGAAGGGCACCACAGGGGCAGTTCCTGTGTGGGACAGAGCCCTGGCACGGTACTTGGTGCCTCTGGCACCGTTACCTGGGCATTTGTTAGAACGCGCTCTGTCTTGTGGAGCTTTTACTAAAACATCTTGGCATGTGAAAGCCGAGGCTCCAGTTTGGGGTTATCTTTTGTCCTCAGGACACCAAACCCGGAGTGCAGCATTTGGGACATAACAAAATGGTTCACCTGCTGTCTCTAAACCCGCAGGAGTTTCTGGCAACTCATTCAAGACACCCTGTGGTAAAGAAGAGAACAGGGCTTTGGAGATCTTGACTGCAGGGTTATTTAACTCCTACTTATCCATGCTGATAAAAGGAAAAAAAAATCCACCTTTCTAAGCAAAACTCATTAAAACACAGAGTTCCTTTTTGTCACTAAGTGTAACCTGCGAATTAAAAAGTTTCAGGGCACATAAGCTTGGCTCTTTGCTAAACAAGATACCTGAATCTGTTTCAGAACTGATCCAAAAGATCTCTCAGGAGAAAAAATAATTTGACTCAAAGGCACGTGACAAAGAGCTTGTATTAAATGAAATCAGAAACCAGATTTTTCCATATGGTTGTTGTGATTAGGAATGGTGTAAGTTAACAGGTTGCTTTTTTTAAAAGACAACAGACTTTGAAATATTTTAGCTGTTATAAAATAATAATATAAATAGTAAACTAATATCAAATAAGAATACAGTGGTTTCTTGCCTGAGCAGCCCTCCGTGGCCTACGTGCACACCACCCCTGGGCTACCCTCGGGCTGGGAGGAGCGGAAGGACGCCAAGGGCCGGACCTACTACGTGAACCACAACAACCGGACCACGACGTGGACACGGCCCATCATGCAGGTACCCTGCTCCAGGCACAGAGCCAACACTCAGCTTGGGCGGAGGGTAATTTCAGTTGAAACGCCTTCCAGAACCTCTGAAATCTAAAGGAAAAATCCTAAGGTGAATCATTAAAAATTGCAGTGATTGAGATGGTTTTCCTTCTACCGGTGTTAAGGCACAGATCAAGCTGGTTGCTGCAAGGGAAGGAATTTCCAGGGAGGTGCGGAGGAACTACTAAAAGGAGGCAAATGTGTTCTTAGGATTGAATTTGAAAGTTGCCCTGATCCATTAATAGAACCATGAGTTATTGGCCCTTCCAACAGAATTACATTAACTACTTATCTTTAGGAAAGTACATTTAAGAATAATCACCCTGATGACAATAAGCAGCGCCATCGTTTTTGGCGTGCCCTGGCTGTGGCTTCGCAGTGTTGGTGCCGTTTGTGACTTGGCTTTGCCCCCTCAGCTCGCCGAGGACGGCATGGTGGGACCGGGCACCAGCAGCAGCAACCACCTGAGTGAGCCGCAGATCCGGCGGCCCCGCAGCCTCAGCTCCCCCACCGTCACCCTGTCGGCCCCGCTGGAGGTGAGGACACTGCTGGCCCTGCAGCTCTGGTTTCCCTTTGAGCTGTGCAGCACAACCACTCTGAATTCCTTGTCTTTCAGAAGGGTATTCAGTTCTTTTTAAGTCTCTTTCGAAGTAATCCCGAGTGCTGTGGAATGATGTTCACTGCCGCGTGCCTGAAAAATAACTGAAGGGGCTCCTTAAACAGTCAAAACCTCTGTGTGTTGGACTTCTGACAGTGTGATTGAAACCATTGGCTCAGCTACCCGTGGCTGTGCTGAGAGGAGCAAGTTCTTCAGATTTCCTCTTCACTCTTAGAGTTTGAAGAGCTGTGGCTCATGTGGCCTCCCATGTAAAGGCTTTCTTGTAAATGAGATTTATTGTGTCGTGAAGCACAAGGCACTGCTTTTATTTTTCCTTGGTAAAATGAATTATGGACACATCCAGGGGAGGTGCAAGTGCAGGGGAAGGTACAGTCAGGTGTAAATACTGGGGACGTTCTCATTGCAGAGGGAAGGGACTGGGCACAAGGTCCTTCACAGCAAAGGGCTCAGTGTGTTAGGAGGAGATAGAGCTAATTAAGGAGCAGCTAGAGCTAATTGAGTTCTAGGAAATCAGTCCCAGCACTTAATTCTAGCATGAATAACATCTGGAATGAAGAACTGTCGCTGCGAAGCCGAGTTGGGTTGGTTTCGGTGAGCAGTGGTGGCGTTTCCTGCTCCGCAGGGCATGAAGGACTCTCCGGTGCGCCGGGCGGTGAAGGACACCCTCTCCAACCCCCAGTCCCCGCAGCCGTCCCCCTACAACTCCCCCAAACCCCAGCACAAGGCAGCCCAGAGCTTCCTGCCCCCGGGCTGGGAGATGCGCATCGCCCCGAACGGCCGCCCCTTCTTCATCGACCACAACACCAAGACCACCACCTGGGTAAGGGCTGTCCACACCTCTCTGGCACCAGGGGCTGTGCTTTGAGATGCTGCTTGCTGCCTGTTTTCCTGCCTGCACACCCCCCTCTTAGGGTGGCCCTTGCCTTGTCTTTACTTGTAAGAGCCAAAAATGTGCATGTGGTTCTAAATGCCCCTGTGGAGTGCAGGCATCGTAAGGACAGGGCTGTGGGTTTTGCAGCGTATCCCTGGGGATGCCACACTTAATGGAGTCAGGTCTTACATCACCCTGACTCTTAACACTGAAAAATTCTTCACTGTGGTGTAAGAATCCTAGTAAGGCATGTTTTGGTTTATTCTCAAAAACTAAAAGAATAACTGTAATATAGGAGGATTTCCAGGTAACTCTGTGCTTGACTGAGTTTGTAGATCTGCCTTGATCTGTTGGATTTTCAGTTCCGTATTTGTGTTCCAGGAGGATCCCCGGCTGAAGTTTCCAGTGCATTTGAGATCCAAGGCGTCTCTGAACCCCAATGACCTGGGCCCTCTTCCTGTGAGTGACACTGTGCCCGTGTTGTGCCCTACACCCGCTGTCCTGGGCTCTCCTCTGTCCCTGGCACCGGCACTGGAGCCTTGCTGTGAGCTGGGACTCGCTTGGGCTCCCTGGGGGTCAGAGCTCGGGGCCTCTTGCTGTGCCACCTGAGCCACTGAGCTTCCAGACCCTTACCTGGGGCCTTGTTGAACTCTCTGCTTTTTGCTAATCCCTTAGGAAAACTGGAGCAGATTGTTCCAAGCAAGCTCTGTCAGCACACCAGCATATTCTGGGAGTCAAAAACCTGAATAAGTTTTGATTTTTCTGTGAAACCTCCATATTTTGCAGAGAAAACTATGATTTTAATGTCAGAAGTTTTGCCGTACTCGTAACCAAAGTACAATAGGGATTTAAAGCCGCGTCAAATGCAGAGCTTTGCTTTGGTTTTAAAATACTACATCCTTAATGGCAGAGAGTAAGGGTGAAAGCGCAGGAATGCCCTTTGGCTTTAGGAAGCAACTGTGGGAGTAGCTGTGCTCCTGCAGTTGTTCAGGTACACTGGGCATGTGTTAACCTTGGAGACACTGGAGGCCAATTACAATTTGTTGTGTTATCTGCAGGAGGTGGGACCTGCAGTGAAACCAGGACTTTGTTGCTGGGAATAGATAATTAGTAACAATTCACCTCAGTTAAACAATCTGGCTCTGAGTGAGGAATGGCCATGACAAGAGTTGTCTCGAAAAAGATTGCAATGAAATAATTCCTCGTCTGTATTTTATGGAAGTCCAGGCTGGCCCAGCATCAGCCATCCCTTCTCCTTGCTGCATTGCAGTCTCCTGGGAGATGAGGAAGGGGAATAGATAAAAAGGGAGGCACTGAGGACGAGCTTAGGACATTCCTGTCCCACTCTAGTGGGATCCTGGGGTACACATTTACAGTGGCTTTCGGAAGTAGGAGCAGAAACTCTCAAGCTAAGCCATGATGGACCATCCATTCTCTGTGGTTGTTTGCCCACAGCAGGCAATGGGTGTCAGTCTTGCAGCAAGAGGTTCCACTTCCAAGCTTTAACAAAAATTCCCTGTGTGAGATGCAGTCACCTGTATAATTATCCAGCTCTGAGTGTGCTTTGCCATAATGCCTTTGTGGCATTTGGGTTTCCTCCCTCACAGACATCTCTGACGGGTCCAGGAGGTGGGCAATGCATTGCTTAAGGCTATGTGGCACTAGCACTATTTTCCTTATTTTCTTTTTTGTTTGTTTTTATTTCCCATTTCCAGCCTGGCTGGGAGGAAAGAATACACCTGGATGGAAGGACGTTTTATATAGACCACAGTAAGTAAGCACTCAGGCACTAGAGCAACTAGACAAAGGGAGGTATCAAGTATTGAAGTGAAAGCTTTGTGATTTTACTCTTCATTTAGGAAGCCAGGTGTTGATATGTGGAGACATTGATACCAGAGACTTAGTGCCCTCCTACGGTACTGTACATTCACTGGAAGCTTGCTTTAATTGGCTCATCAAGCTTTGTCCCTCTCTGACTTGTGAAGCATTAACATTTCCTCTCTGTGGTTTCTTTTGTTCTTGTTGATATTTTTGGATTCGTCGTTGTTGTTGTTGATGATCCCATGGCTTATTTGCACTTAATAAATTAAAATATACACTAGGAATAGAAAATAAGATGAGAAAAGATCCTGTAGCCACAGCTCCACGCGTAGGCAGTGGAGCAATTAGCACTGAGAAGTACTTTCCTCTGCTTTCAGAAGGTTTGTGGCAGTGCTGATTCTGATCTTATTTCCTATTTAGAGCATGTGAAACTGCACCAGCCCATTAATACTCTCCGGTTCTGTTAGTGGAGTTCTAGTGTAAGTGATGTTTCATTGTAGACTTGTCTTCCTAGAGCATCTCAGAACTGCTGTGTGAGTTTTGTTGGTGTTTGGACACAAAGCAACCCACAAAAGCTGGGCTGGGTCTTCTTTTTACCTTTTAGTTTGGGGTTGTTTTTATTTTTAAACTTCAAGGCTCATCATGAGATATTTCTTCTCAGCCACAGCCAACTCACATAACCATCAGAGGAGGGTACACAGAGCTTAAAATCTAAGCTGTTCCCTGTGTTTGACAGAACCAGGTTTGTCCCTCGGTCTGAGTTACAGACTGCCAAGCTCACCTATAGAGATGCCAGTGTTAAGTCATTATTAAAGGACTGCCTCTAAAGTACTACCAATTTCGAAATGGTATAAATAGTTTTAACTAGACATTAGAAGTAATACACTCGCCAAGCACCAGATGAACATCTTTTATTATCCTTTATCTCTTCTGTAAATTGTTTTTCCCAAAGAGAGATCTGGAAATGTAACTGTGGCAAATGATTCCAAACTGCTGCCACTCGGGAGTCACAGGATAAAACTGTCCCGTTTAAAACACTTGTAGAACTGCTGAGCCTTCCCATCGCTCTTAAAAAGTTCTAATTTTTCAGTCACCTGAAGCTATTTGAGCATGTGTTAATCCCTAAAACGGAATGTTAAAGGCGTACATTAATTACAATTCTCCAAAGGATTTATAACTGTTAGAAAGCAAAATTTATTTGCATCTGAGTTCTCTCTCTCGTCCCTTTTGATCTGAGTGGTTTTTTAGCTTTTTAGATGGCAGTTTTCACAAAACTTTTGGGAAGTTTTTGGTAATGCTGCTTGTTTCCAGCCAACGTCCCTTTGGTCCCAGCCTGATGCCCCAGTGTTGCCATGGTAGGTGGGCTGGAGGGCAGAGGACTGCAGAGCCCTGCCGTTGCCAGGGCACTCCAGAGCCCTGCCACTGCCAGGGCACTCCAGGGCCCTGCCACTGCCAGGGCACTCCAGGGCCCTGCCACTGCCAGGGCACTCCAGAGCCCTGCCATTGCCAGGGCACAACAGCAGCAGGGCAAGTGCTGACAGATTCAGCTGCTGCTCATGTCTGGTCCCCCTGGTGCATTTTATAACTCTGCTGCATAATTCTCTAACACTGTTTGTCCTATTTTTGGAAATGTTTTTCTCGTCCCTGGGAGAAACTGCAGAAGTCTCCTGCAGCCAGCACAGCCCCTCTGCTGTTAAACACTGCAGTGACACCAGTACTGGTGCAGCAGAGGGCTGTTACTGGTGCAGCAGAGGGCTGTTACTGGTGCAGCAGAGGGCTGTTTCTGGTGCAGCAGAGGGGTGTTTCTGGTGCAGCAGAGGGCTGTTTCTGGTGCAGCAGAGGGCTGTTACTGGTGCAGCAGAGGGCTGTTACTGGTGCAGCAGAGGGCTGTTACTGGCGCAGCAGAGGGGTGTTTCTGGCGCAGCAGAGGGGTGTTTCTAGCGCAGCAGAGGGGTGTTTCTGGTGCAGCAGAGGGGTGTTTCTGGTGCAGCAGAGGGGTGTTTCTGGTACCAGAGTCTGTGTGTGACAGTAACACCCTCCCTGGCTCTCTGGGCCCTTGGCTACCCCTGTCAGCCTCCCTCCCATGTGGGAGGGGGTGGTCCCTGTTCCCTGCAGCCTGCACACGCTGCTGCTGCTCCTCCCAGGAACAACGACCTTCTGTTGGAAGGGATCAGGAGGGGAAACAACCCTTCTCCAGCCATTTTCCGAACAGTTCGCGCTGGTTCACGGACAGAGGGATGGATACAGTAAATGGGTTCCTCTCCAGGTGTGTCCACATCCGTCAGCACATGATGATATTCCCAATATTCAGTAGTGATTTGCATAAGGAATTTGGGGCATGCACTCCTTAGCTCAGCAGGAAGCAGCAGTGCAGGAGAGAGGAGAGTGGCTCACAGGAAGGGGGTGGGAAGTCAAAGTGAGTCTGGCAAATGGGCACTGCAGGGTGAGGTAAGAGGCTGTGTAAGGATAACTGCAAAGCGTTACTCAGAATAGCAATAATTAGCAGAGTTTTGGGTGAAAAGGGCACGAAAAATATCATCACTGGGTCATGAGTCATCTCATCCTGTGATGTGTCAACAGGAGCGTCCTAAATCCGACCTGCAGTAACCTTGCTGTGCCTTCAGCACTGGGAATGCCTGGGAGGGGCTCCCAGCTTGAGGGAAATAGTGGGCCCCTTGCAAAGGAAGGGAGGAGAGGGAATCCTCAGAGGCCTGAGAGCCTGGTTTAGGAGCAAAGACAGGGTATTGTGTTGTGGGAAGGCTCGAGGGAGGTGGTAGATTTTCAAAAATGTGCTGTGAAAGGAATGAGTTTGTTGTCCACATCCACCTGGGATGAGACAAAGGATCCTGAGCTACAATTCCAGGTACAGGGGTTCATGCCAGACCCTTCTAGCCGTGGAATACCATTTGTAAATGAAGTCCCTGTAGGACCTTGAGAGGAAACTTAGGCACACCTTGAAGTATGGAGAGCAAGGAGCTGACACGTCTCAGTCATCATTTTCAGTAGTGCTATCTGTGATTTCACAGGAAATTGCCACCGTGATTTGTGGCTGCCGGTGCCAAGCAGGTGTAAGAAATGAATTGGTATCAAACCAGAGAACTTAGAAGGGAATTCCAGTGAAGGGGTTGAGGCCAGATGGGAAGGGCCGGGCTGGGCATCATTGCTCCAAGCATCACTGGGGTCTCTGGAGCTCAGGCTGACAGCCTTCCAGCATTTCCATCAGTGATAAATAGCCTTAATGTGTAAAGGGAAATAAAATAGTATTTTAATATTAAATTAATTATAGATCAAATGTCTTGAAATGTGCTTGCAATCCTTTTGAATTTTTCCCAGTTAACATTTGCTGAATGTCACCTTTCAGATCCCAGTCCCTCTTAAACCAGCTTGGGATGCTCAAAATTTACAGGCCTTTCCCAGCTCAAGAAACGTCGAAAATGCAATCTTAACTCCTAATCCCCAGTTCCTAACCCAGTGCAGCGTCTGCAGCAAACAGAGGGAGTGTCCTTACCCTGTCAGCACAGGCCGTGGGTGACTGGCACCTCGCCGGTGCAGGGGCACCTGGGTTGTGGTTTGGAGCTTTGTCTTATTGTTGCAACACCATCGTTCTGTTGTGATTCTGTTGTGTTCAGAATCTTGGGAGGATCAGCTGTCTGGAGGCAGGGAAGGGCGAGTTCCACCATGGTCCTGTAGAACCTTCCTGTCACCCTCCTGGTGCTCTTCAAAGCTGTGGATGGAAAGAACTGGGCTGTGTTGTGCCACTAGCAACATCTCCTTTGGTTACAACTGGATGATCTCTTGTACCATAACTGGACAATTCTGTCTCTCTTAATGGTCCTATAATCTTCTCATTAAATCAGAGCCGAGGAAAAATGTTATATCCTCCAAATTTGAAAGTATGACATTTTGGCTGTTTTTCCAAACAGTAACTTAGTGTGTCACTGGACAGAGGTTTGGAGTTCCTTTGCCTGCCAGGCCGTGTATCTCCAATCCCAGCCCATGTTCAAGTGAACATTTTCACTCCTGCGGATGTTGTGCCATCAAAGCAGTGCAAGTTCCCTGGGTTTGGGGTAGTTCTGCGTTTTTGAGTTGAGTGTTTTCAACTAAACAGTGTGTTGGGGCTAGTGCAGGTGGGGGACACAGCCCTTGCTAACCCTGACAGACTGAGCTGTGGTAGGGAGAAAAATCCAACAGGAATTCACAGCACGGCACCAGAGAAGTCATGAGATCGGTTTTTTTTGTTATTTGCAGATAATAAAATTACCCAGTGGGAAGACCCAAGGCTGCAGAACCCGGCCATCACGGGCCCAGTAAGTGCTGCTGTGGGATTTTCCAGGGAGTGCAGGGCAACGCTGGAACAGGCAGGAGCTCCCTGGATCAGGGGTGGTCACCTGGAAGCAGGAGCTCTGCTGCCTGAAGGGCACGTGTCTGCTCTGGATCCTAAGCCAGGAGAGGCTGGGAATGTCAGAGCAGGTTCTGTGCTGCATCCCAGATGGTTAAAGGTTTAGGGGTGCCTGTGGGGGAATGTTCTATCTACCCGTTGTCTGGGTCATTACTGACGGGAGGATTTGACTGAGCTGAGACACTGTTCTGTGCATTGGGGATTTCTGCACAATAAAAAACTCTTCCCAGCTGGAGAGTTGGGACTATGTGGATTCAGACGGTAGAAAAAGAGAAAAATTGGGTCTGTCAGTTTAAGAGACATAAAACCTCCTACAGGTAAACAAAGATTTCAAACTATCAGCCTTAGAAAAAACCAAGACAGGATTTTACTCTAGTATCAAATTTTCAAAACATCAAAGACTGATTGACCTTTTTATGCTGATTTATGCCAGTTTATGCCATTTTATGGTATTCTGAGTGATCAGACTTCCAGTCCTAAGATGTTTCCAGGTGCCAAGGATACCTTTTTATCCTGGGTAAATCCTCAGGACCTTCCAGGGCTTCAGATGAACTGCTGCACGGTAGAATTCTAATTGCTTCTTAATAAGATCAGTAATAACAATAATCATCATTTGTTTGGCCATAATTGCTTTTGGAGGGACTTACCCATTTCTCAGGCACTTCCAGCTTGACATCCTCATGCATGGTGCTGGCCAAATTCATAATGGGCCTCTTCCCAGAAATGCTCAGCGTAAGTGAGAAAGACTGTCCAGGAGAGTTTGTTTCAAGGTAATAAACAGGAAATCAGGTAAATAAGGTAATCAAGGTCCCTGGAGTAAGTGACAGTGGCTTTTGTGTTGGTTTTTAAGTTTCACAGAAGCACTAAGGATTCATCTGAAGGCTGTCCATTGTATTTCTGGTGCCATGACAAAACCAAAGGATTACTTAAATGGCACTTCACGTTACCTTGAAATAATGGAAACATGTGGAAAGATTATTTCATGGCCAGAGTAAAACAATGTCATTTTGTAGGATTTTTAAATTTCTCCTGCCTGCTGTTCCCAGTGCAGGGTGGGTGTAGGTGAGCCCATGGCACACACGTGTAGGTAGCAGGGCTAAATACTGTTGGATATCCAAGTGCTGAGCAGCTGGAGTAACGTGTCCTCCCGGTCCTCTCCCGCCAGGCAGTCCCGTACTCCCGGGAGTTCAAGCAGAAATACGACTATTTCCGGAAGAAGTTAAAGAAACCCGTGAGTAGATCCATGTGGGCCCAAGTAGCAATCAAAAACATGAAGAAAAGGTTGAATTTGATTTCATTTCTCACCAAAAACCCCATTTCTAAGTCTTCCACACACACATTGTTCTAGATAAATGCAAAAGCCCATAAAATAGAGCTTAGGAATATCAATCCTTTTCTCTGTTTTTTTTGTTTGTTACTTTTCTTGTTGTTTTCATCAAATATTTATCATAGAAATCTCCAGCACTGTACTGGAACTGGCCCAGATCTTCCCATGCTCTCAACCTGTGGACTTGGGGAGCACTGGGAAGCAAAACCAAGGGGAACTTGAACACCCGGTGTCTGATCTGTCACTGAGTTGTTACCACTGGTTGGTAGTTTGTCTAAAGACTTACTTCTTGAGACTTACAAGTGTAATTTAATCTTCTTTGACACAGGCTGATATACCCAACAGATTTGAGATGAAACTACACAGAAATAACATTTTTGAGGAGTCCTACAGAAGAATCATGTCTGTGAAGAGACCCGATGTACTAAAAGCCAGGCTCTGGATTGAATTTGAGTCGGAAAAAGGACTTGACTATGGAGGTGTGGCCAGAGAGTGGTTTTTTCTCTTGTCCAAGGAGATGTTTAACCCTTACTATGGTCTCTTTGAATACTCAGCAACGTAAGTATCTATTAAATATTTCTGTTGACATATGTTACCTTTTGCATAAGAGGCAGAGTTGCTCTGGGCAGAGTCATCTCCTCCTTCCCAGGGTGTGCTGGGCAGCCCTACCACCTTGTTCCCTGCCCTCAGAGAGCCTTTGGCATCCTCCTTGCAAGCCAAGAGAACATTTCCATTGCTCAGACAGTATCCAGGGCAGCAAAGCTGCAGTTCTGGAGGGCAGTAGTGGGGAAGGGAGCAATGTCACACAAAAGCCTCTTCCCTGTGCTGCCCAGAGTTCCAGCGCTGCCGTGGGGCAGCCGCTCCCTCACACTGCAGGAGCTCTCCAGCAGTGCCCAGCTGGGGCTGTCCAGTGTTCAAAGGCTGGAGCAATCCATCAGTGGCGGTTCGAGAGGGCGTGGGTTTGGGTTGCAGTGCTGTGTGCGAGCCCACAGTGTGCTCGGCTGCTGGAGCCCGTGGCTGCTGGAGCCCGTGGCTGCAGAGTGGGTTTGGTGGTGCCAGCACCAGGCTCAGCCTCTCCAGTGAGCGTGGAACAGGCTGTAGAGGGGATGTGCAGAGGCTGCAGCGGGAGCGTCTGGGAGAGACCCACGACGCTGTTAAAGGGAAAATGGCCTAAGCACGACTCATTTATTTACATATCTGAGTACCTGGTTATTTCAAGACTTGGTTCTTTAGCTATTTTTTTTCTTTCCCCAAAAAAGGGACAACTACACACTTCAGATTAATCCTAATTCAGGTCTCTGTAATGAAGACCACCTGTCGTACTTCACGTTCATCGGCCGGGTGGCCGGGCTGGCCGTGTACCACGGGAAGCTGCTGGACGGTGAGTCCCCTGCCCTGCCCCTGCCACGGGGCTCTAGGAATGACATCCACCTCCTTGGAGCACAGGCTGAGAGAAAGGAATGGGACTGGGGCTGCTGGAAACCGAGTGGGGATTCAGAATTTACAGTGTCTTACTCAGAAAATGGGTTTCATATAAAGTTGTGCTCCTTTTCCTCTTGAGTTAAAACTCCAGAACCAGCATTGCTACGTGATCGCTGTCCCTCAAGGAAAAGCACGGAATTGGTATCGGCCATTCCCGTGCAAAGCTGCAGCCCAAGCATTTAGGGGGGTCAGCTGCAGTGTATTTTGATATGTAAAATTGTTACTGAAAGATTTAATGCGAAAATACGATTTCTGCTGAGTTTTGAAATTCCACACCAAGTAAGTGGACATTACTGACCAGATTGTCTTGAGCACCGGTGTGCAGCACATCAGCAGAGGAAGTTCACCAGCCTGCTTTTCTGGGAGCTCCTTTGAGAGAAGAGTGGGGATTTTCAATGGGATAGAGCGCCCTGAGCGTAATCACCCAGCTTTTGGGTCTCTCTGCCGTTAGTGGTAGGGTCGGTGGAATATGGTAATTAGGGGCACAATTGCTGACATTGGAAAATTGGACTGGCTGTGCCTGAACAAACCAGAGCTGCTGTGATGCTGTGAGCAGTTCCAGCTGTTACTGCCAGAGGTAACAGGAAATGCCAGGTGTACCCTCTAGCACTCGGACCTTTATGGAAGCTGCAGATGCAGAGCAGGGCAGGTAATGCTCCCCTCTCTCTTCCAGGCTTCTTCATCAGACCTTTCTACAAGATGATGCTGGGGAAGCCAATAACTCTGAAAGACATGGAGTCAGTGGTAAGACACGTTTAGCCCGTGCCAGCGTTTGCAGTGCCTGGGTTTCTAGAACTCTGATCTAATGGGCCCACTTTCAAACTGTTTAATTGTGCTCTGCCCCAGGACAGCGAATACTACAACTCCCTGAAATGGATCCTGGAAAACGACCCTACAGAGCTGGATCTCATGTTTTGCATAGACGAGGAAAACTTTGGCCAGGTATGTGAAAGGGGATTTACACCTTAGGATTGGTTGTTACCAGTACTGAGCAGTGTCTCATGGTGATGAATGTTCCTGGTCACCTCACTGTGAATGCCAGGCTCTGTCAGGGAGCAGTGGTATCTCTGGGACAAGCAGGACATGAAGCTGAGGACAATGGGAGTACTAAAGGTGTCCCCCAGTCCATCCAGGACACAGTCTGGGGTTCCGAGGCTGAGGGTGATCTCAGAGGAGGGTGGCACAATGACACAATGTGGTGTTGGTGGCACAGTGAGAGGCTCTCTGCAGTGCCTGTCTCAGAGGCGGCTGGTACCCAAAGGGAAGCTGCCAGCTTTAAAAGGGTCACAATCTGTGGGTGCCTTTCTCCATTACAAATGAAAATTTGCTTAGATGCTTTTTTTTTTTCTTGGCGTCTCCCCTTTATTTACCTCTTAGACCTGGATTCTGGCTCCAGGTGTGACTGGGGTTGGGACCAGAGGGCCTTTTTCTAAAAACTGACTTCAGCATTTCAAACCACGCACAAAATGTCCTGTCAGTGCTTACTGCCTTTTTCCTGAAGGTTGTAACATAAGGTTGAGTTACATGGAGAACCAGGGAGAATACTGAGAACCAGGGAGAATATTGAAGCCACAGGATGGGGAGGTTTGGATTACACTGGTTGGTTATTGGCAATTTCCATTGGTGATTTAGCTCCAAATTATTGCCAGCCTTTCTCTGCCAGTTTTCCCTGAATTTCCTGGTACTTGCTCGTAAAATGCTGCTCGGGGAGAGTGGATTGTGCAACAAACGTGGCCTCACATAACAGTTTTTTTGGTCCTTTGAAATACAGACATATCAAGTGGACCTGAAGCCCAATGGGTCTGAAATCATGGTAACGAATGAAAACAAGCGGGAATACATTGAGTGAGTATCGTTTATGGAATGTGTCCTGAGGGTAAGGAAGAGCAGTTGTACTTACGATTCACCCGGCTGCAGTTCCTGTCGTTTGTACTGCACCAGAACATCAGGGATCCTTGGAAAAGAAAATCTTACTGCTAACATTGTTTTTATCTAATCAGATACAAGAACAAAACCTGAGTACATTAAATTACGTGCTTAGTTTTCCTGAAGCCTCCCCCTAGGAAATGTGTCTCTCCAACATCTGGCTGGAGTTCAGATGAGCCAGAAGGTGCTCTCCAGCCTGGCCCTCATCCCATTGTCCTCCTCTGCTAGTCACAGACCAGGACTCCAGTGCCAGTGCTCCTACCAAAAATTGGCCAAATCTGAAATGAGGTTTAATTTTCAACTTTCTCAGTTTTTCCGCCTACCAGGATGTAAAATACTAAAATTCAACTGGACCTGCTGGCATTTTTAATCAGGGGCTCTTTCAAGGTGAAATTCGTTAAAATTTCTACAGTCATGCAAATTGGGAATTCATTTCCAATGCCTGGACCTGCATCAATTCCATGGCTGGAATTGATTTTTTTTTATGCCTGGGCCTGTGAGCTGTTTGTGCTGTGGGTGGCTGGCACTGAAAGCAAACCTTTGATGATGCAGTTTTATTCATCTACTGCTTTATTTATAGGGGAGGTGCTGTGTCATGACAGCTGTTCTCAGAGCTTGTAGGCTTTGCTGGGAATTGTTAATTAGTCAGTGCTCTGGAAGAATAAAATGCCTGCTCCGTAGGTACCTCCAGGAGTTGTGGTACATGCTAAAGTGAAAATATTCCCACTGTAACTTGGTCATAGTCACTGGTGGTTTGGGTTTGGGGTTTTTTTTTCAAAAAGTCCGTTAGTCTGAGCTGATAAATTGGAACAACTGGCAAAACTGCCCAGTGTCCTGAACGTGCTGAAGTTGTAAGTGAGAAACTGAAAGCACTGGGGTTGCTGAAATCTCTGCACACTTGGCTGAGACCTGCTAATGAGTGTGTGTTTCTGAGGGGGTTTTCTTTCTCTCTGCAGCCTGGTCATCCAGTGGCGGTTTGTCAACAGGGTGCAGAAACAAATGAATGCCTTTCTGGAGGTGAGGCTCTTTAGCTGCTTGCTTTCACAAAGCTAAGTACTTTTTCTAAGGCAGATTGAGGGTGTCTGTGTGAAGGGAGCAGGGAGCTTGGCTGGGAATGCAAATGGAATGCTTATGAGTTATGATTTTACAGTTTTAATTTGTATAAAGAATATATCATCTCTCCCTTATGAGAGTAAGGGCATTCTCTTTCAAGCTGCAGTTATTTGAGCTTGAAGTAATTTGGTCATTGATTTTTTTAATTGGGATTTACGTGGGATGAGACTGGTAACTTTGCTTTGCTTCTTTGTAGGGATTCACAGAACTGCTTCCTATTGATCTGATTAAAATTTTTGATGAAAACGAACTGGAGGTGAGTCAGTTTGGTGCCCAGAGCAGACAGCTCTCAGACAGATGTGCCATGTTCTGGGCTCCTCAGTCACTGGGAAATCAGATGTTTTTCCCTAATTAATAAATCTATTCATGACATACAAGGAACTGCCCTCAGCGAGGTGGTTGGGGCTGTGCCTCTAAGTGGCTCAGTGGATCAGTGCCGCTGTGCCTCTGCCAGTCGCGCTGCAGTCAAACACCACCAACGTTGCTGTCACACTTAGGTCAGTGTGCAGCATCTCCAGTAACCGGGACACCCTGGGAATTCCTCAAGGGAAGCTCCAGCTCTCTAGTGTTTCCATAAACGACTGAAGGTCAGAGCCCAGAGCAGGAGTGGCCCCTTGTTATTCTGAGACTGTGCAGTGACACAAACCCTCACTAACACCCCAGTGCTTTGCTTCCCTGCAGCTACTGATGTGTGGCCTTGGTGACGTCGATGTCAATGACTGGAGACAACACACTATCTACAAAAATGGTTACTGCCCCAACCATCCCGTTATCCAGTGGTTCTGGAAGGTAATACTGGCTCTCTGCCTCTGACTGTTCCTAAAAATGAAAGTTACTGCCCTGGTTTGCAATCATTTTTCTTCATGAAAACCACTGAGGATGGCGGGGGGCTGTTGTGCCGGGAGGGAAGCCCCCCTGCTCCCACCTCTCACGGGTGAACAGCAGGTGTAGCTCCTGCCAGAGCAGGCCAGGGATGGGGGCCTGGACCAGATTTGTTGTGTCCCGAGGGCTGTCTTGTACAAACAGGTTCTGTATCCTGGTTCTGGTCTGTTCTTTATCCTGTCCTTCAGAGCTGGGGCACAAAACCGAGCCTGATAGTCTGTGTTTGCCAACAGGCTGTTCTGCTGATGGATGCTGAGAAGCGGATCCGGCTCCTGCAGTTTGTGACCGGGACGTCTCGAGTGCCTATGAATGGATTTGCTGAACTTTACGGTGAGCTGCTCATGGCAGGACAGAAATCCAGCTCCCCACCCCCCCAGCACTGAGTTTTAAATGTTCATGTCTGTGCTAACTTCCTTTGTGTGACAGTAGCTCTCAAACAAGCTTGGAAAGAAATAACCACAATCCCGTTGCTTTAATTGTGTCTGTAACAGGTGAAAAATCCAGCCCACAACTGATGCCAACATGTCACGTTAAAAATAATGTTTAGGTAGTTTCTGTAGCATCCGGCAGTTTCTATTTCATGTGGTTTTTATTTTCACCCAGGTTCAAATGGTCCTCAGCTGTTTACAATAGAGCAGTGGGGAAGTCCTGACAAGCTGCCCCGAGCTCACACCTGGTAAGTCACCAAAGCAGAAGGGCCACTCTGCTAACCGTGCTCAGCTCTGGATCCTTTGATCCGAGGGGCTACTCTGAGCCTCACACACATGTAGTTGCCTAGTGCCTTCACAAACTGAAGAATTGAAGGGTATTTTTTTATTGTTCCCCATCCTAATAAGAGGATGTAAGGAACTAGAGGAAGTCTGACATCCCCAACAGCCACAGAAAGCGCCTAAATTGTTGGACAATTCGAAACAAATACAAGGTTATGAGATGACTGACTTGAACCCTGGTTGACAGAAGTTGCAAACACTGAAAGCAATTAGTACAAATCTGTCTTGCTCGGTGACATTTCAGGGCTGTGGCTTTTTAAAGAAAAAATGTGCGGAATGGGAAAACTAATTTTTAGATCATCAGTACAGACTTGGGGCTCTTCCCATGAAAAGAATCATTCATAGAATAATAAACTTCAATTTAAAAAAAAAAAACCATAAAAATTAAAAAGGCACAATAAACCCCGACCAACACAACACACTCCAAAGTGAACCCATCCTTCTAATTGTCTGTTAGCTTCTACCTTTGGAAGACTTTCTCTTGGATGTTTAATCTTCTTCTTCCCCTGGAGAGAGAGGGTCTCTCCTCTAAATCCAGAGCATCTTTGCTGAGCCTCAAGAAACCAGGCTTTTGACCCAGGTGAAATTTTTTCCATCAGCTAAATACAGTGAAGGGGTTTCTGTTGGCTTTTTTCCTTTCCTAAGTGTTTTTTACTGAATTCCTGCTTCCAGGAAGACAGCACATGGCGAGCGGAGAGCTCCCCTTGGGCAGGGGTGAGGTGTGCAGGGGACACTGTGGACCACAAGCTATGCTTTCTATCAAGGCCCCCTGATTGCTTCTGTCTTTTAAAACCGTGTCTGCTTTTCCCCGGATGATGGGGTGACTCTTTCCCTTGTCCTTCCAGCTTTAACCGCCTAGACTTACCTCTGTATGACTCTTTCGAGGACCTGCGGGAGAAGCTCCTCATGGCCGTGGAGAACGCCCAGGGGTTCGAAGGGGTGGATTAGCCCGGTGCCCTGTCCCCCTCCAAGCACGTTCTGCTGCACCCTGGGCCTGCCCGGGGACCCCCAGGGACCGTGGGGAGCAGTTGCCCGGCGCCGGGCCCGGGATGGAACCCTCCGGCAGCGCGGGGGCCGAGGAGCCCCCGGGTGGGACCGTCCCCTGGGGGGGCCTCGCCCGCCCTCCCGCAGCAGCTGCGAACTGATCACATTTCAGCAGGACTTACTCTATTTATGTCGTGCCTCTGTAGGCAAAGCCCTTAATAAATATTTTACATAATTTCTAATGACAATGAATGGAATTAATCATTTTACAGGTATAGTATTACAACTCATGTTTACTTTCTAATTGATTTAGATGTTTTCAGATTTTATTTCATTACAATTAAATATCATATACTTGGAAAAATGAGCATTTTTCTTAATTTCATACCAGACTTGATGCCAGTGTCATTTTTTCAAAGCACATTGAGGCTTGTGTTCCCAAACGTTTAGGAGAGTAGGAGAAAGCTGTGTTGGAAGCAATGGAGCAACTCTCTTCATTAAGCACATCAGTATTGTTCTGTATCCAGAAGTATGGGCTGGAAGTTGCATTTTTGTAAGTACTCAAAGAGTGTCAGGGCAGGGCAGAGCCCTGACACAGCATGTCCACCTGCCTCGGTCCTGCCAAGCTGTACATGTGCTACAAAGCATCGGGGCTGGCATTGGCATTAACCTTCCAGGAAAACTTGCTGAACCCTGTCATTCTCTCTGTACAGTGACTCTTTTTCCATCCTTTCTCTGCTCCTGTTTGCAGTGGAGACATTTGGAATGAAAAGTGGCACTATGGAACACAGCTCTGTTCTGGCTCCTGTTTGTGTGCACTTGCTAATGAACCGAATTAACATTGGGGTTGTTTGCTTCTGACTGCACTGACTCTAAAGGCACTTTCTGTACCACAGGGAAGGCAGACCTGGTTTGAGCATAAACGTTAATGTGGTTTTACTCCTGTCCACTGCACATGTCCTTCCTGGTGCAGGATCTGTCCATGGTGAATTTGGCTGCTGCTGCTGTATGAAAAAAAAAAAACAACCAGCTCTAAAGCTGAGCCTGCAGACAATGTTCCTCAGCAATTGTTTTTGTGATTTCTTTTTCTACTTACTCACAAAGATTTATTTAATATACAGTGCTGTCTAATCCTTTTTGTTACCTATGACATGTTGCATGCCTAAACTATAATGTCTGAGTTGCATCTGTTTTGTGACGGATTAAAGGTGACAGATTTGTGCTTGCCCCAGTGCAGTGACGTGGTGACAGCACTGCTGGACAGGGCTCCAGTGACCCGCAGCTCTGCCCAGCCTGTTCCCAACAGCCAAGCGAGGTGACACCACATGCCAAAACAAAATTCCCCCTCCCTGCCAACACCTTTTGAGCCCTGCCCTTAGGGGGCATGTCCAGCCCTGTCCTAGCAAGCTGCCTCACTACGGAGCCTGGAGCCAGGAACGCTCCAGCTGGGAAGGAGCCTTACTGCCAGCAGCATTCTGCGAGTGGTGCCAGATGCCTGAGGAAGATTAGGGTAGTACTTGAACACAGGTTAAGATTGATTTTTCTATTAAATACGCTTCCTGACAGTACTTTCTCTCCTTTTCCATTTGAGGAGTGAGCTGGAACACGAGACAGTGGCTGGCACCCACGTAGACAGAAACGCTGTACTGATGCTTGGCTGTGGGGAGAGAATAGGAAAATCTAGGTATTCCCACTGACCTGTATGTTAAGCACAGCTGGTTCTAGCATGGAATCCCTCGAAGAAAGGGTCATACTGCGAAATTTGTTTTGTCTTCCCCTGAAGGCTTTCTGGTGAGGTCCAGTGCCATCCACCAGAACTTAGGAACTGCTGGGGCTGTTGTGCCTGTGAAGCTGCAGTGCCGTCTCAGGCACGGATGAAGGCTGGCACCAGCTGAGGCAGGCTGTGTTTAACAGTCTGCTGTTCCTCCTGGTGTGCTTGTGCTTTGTCCTTCCCCTCACCTTCTAAAGCAGGTTCACTAATACTTATCTACATCAAAGGCCTGTCAGCTCTCTAGAATTACACAGTGACATCTGACTAGAAGAGAAGGTTTTCCTGTTTGGATTCTTTTTATATTTTTCTAAAAGAAAATCTAGATTGGTTGGCTTCCCACCTCCTCAGAGCTGCTCCTCAGCCCCACTGCCAAGCCCAAAGCATGACTGGGTTGTGCAACACTGAGGCAAGGCCTGCTCCCTGAACTGGAATTACTGGGCACTGGAACTGTTGTGGGTTTCAGTTTTAGGAACCAGTTTGTAAGTAAAAGCAAGCCCCTGGCTCCCTCAGGGGAAGGCACAAGCACTGTGTCCTTGTGGACATGCAGTGTCTTAGCTACAGACAGGCACAGAAAGCTGTTACAGACACATGATATTCCATGAGCCAGAGCAATTCAGGGCATCACTGAGAGACTGCAGAGAGCAGGGAAAGACACCATTTATTCTACCCCATAGTTTAGCAAGGGGGGCATGAACACTACTGCTTTCTGATCTTGAGAGCGTCAAGGAAAATAACTACTAAGGTGGCATTGAAGATGCCACTTTTCTGACACTTCTGCTGCAGAACCACAGCCCAGCAGGTTTCTGTGGTAACCTGAATAATTGGGGTAGTTCCAAAGCTGCACATCATTAAAGCATCATCCCTTGGGCAAATGAAGCTTCCCACATGCAATTGGTACTTCCAGTACATTTAAAGGCAGCTGAAATAAGAATGAGGTGACGTGGTGACAGCACAGCATTTGATCAGGGACCTCAGGACCCTCAGCAGACAATGTTCACTATGGACTCTCCATTCTCATCACTCCTTCTGTAGCATCCTCATTTCTCACTGACACTCAGGTAAATGTTTTAAGTGGGTTTTTAAAAACAGGGTTTGCCACTGGAGGGTGCGAGTTGCAGAAAAACGGGGAGGGGAGAAGGAGAGCATCAGGAGTCGGATGAGCTGCACCTTTCTGACTGCAGGGGAAAAAGCCGCTGTTGGAAATTCCAGAAGTTCCGAAGGCAGGAAGGGAATGCTGAAAGCAGAGCTGGGACGGGGCTGTGCCTGACCCGCGGCATGGTGAGTGCCTGCCGCGGGGCCGGCTGTGCTCCCGGGGCTGCCCGACGGCGGCCACACGGACACGGGGACAGACCGGCAGCTCCGCTCAGGCTCTCGAATACGGGGCTCGGCCCCTCGAGCCCCGGGGCACCGGGACCGACCGACCCGGCCCGGAGCTGCGGGACTGACTGACCGACCGACCGACCGACCCTACCCGGGGGGGTCGATGTCTCCACCAGGGGGCGCCGCGGGTGCGGTGGTGCCAGGCCCCGCCCCGGGGGAGGAGCGAGGCGATGGGGCGGGGCCAGCGCAGGAGTGAGGGGCGGGGAGCGCGCGCCCGACACAGGTGCGCGGGGCCGGAGGGCGCGTGCGCGGGGCACAGGTGCACGGGACGAGAGGCGGGGCCGAGGTGATTTAAGGCGCTGTGAGGGGCCGCGGCCGCCATTTTCGCGCTCTGCGCCG
>VXAY01000446.1:542087-560851 GCA_013399855.1 Oxyruncus cristatus | reverse complement strand
AAAACTTTGCAACCCACCATACAAGTGTAAGTCAACATTACTCTGAATAGTAGTAAAAACATTTCAGAGCACCTAAATTGGTCAGGGTAAAAGGGTTGGAGACTTACTGTGTGAACAGCAGCAAGTAAAATATTGTAAAGGTGTGAAACTGGAGATGATGGAATGCATGGGCATGGAGGATCAGGAATTGGGGCTGGTTCTTGGGTGCGCAGGCTTTGAAAACTGGAAAAGTGGGGAACATGGGACAGAATGATGGGGGAGGTTCTGCTTGAGAAGAATCCTGAATATTTGCAGGATTGGAACTGGAAATTGGTAAACTCACCGAAATTAGTGTTAGTGCAGGAATTTTATCACGGGGGGAATTTTAATTTCCTAGGTAATGCCTTTCAAAAAAAGAACAAATCATGGTGGTAAATCCGTGTCTTTCACCTGGTACTACTTGAGTTTCTTTATCCAACAGCCCATAAGCAAGAGGCAAAAGTTACACTGAGGAGCTGAGTCATTAAAAACTGCATGTTGAATTCAACGACCTTGGGTGGAATGAGCACAAAATGCTTTAACTAAAATGAAATAATACAATAAAGTATGGATCTGTAGGTAAAGTTCTTCAGTCCAAAAAGAAAAGCACCTAGAAGGTAAGGGAAGGGTTTAGCAAGGCCTGAGGAGCTCTAGGACTTCAGTTCAAAAACAGCTTTCAAATTCCAGATGTAATATGGTTAGGAGTCTGTATCCAAGATTTGCAGGGAAGGGGGAACCACAATTAACTGAATTTAGAAATACTAAGAACAAGCAGAGTCTGGAAGGAAGGAGAGAACTTACTCCTTAAGCAGTGCAGCCAGGCATGTGTCATTGCTTATGGATTTGTTGTGATTCCGGCAAACCTTTACCTTCCAAAACCCCACAAACCAGTATCAGAGAACCTAAACTCAAAACTTAACTCTCACATGCCACTTATATCATCCCACACCAGCTGTGGGGAGCCTGGAAGCATCACGGGCTCTTGCAGGCAGAGCTGGAGGCATGTGCTGACTGACAAGGAGGCAGCTGGCAAAAGGAATGGATTATGGCTCAGAGATGCTTCTCTTCTCTCGGTGGAGCCACTAATTTGAATCTCCCTCATTTAGTCAACTGCCAATTTTTCAAAATACTCATAGAATCTTAATTATAAGAGGTTCTTCTATGATTCTGTCAGGTGGGGTGGAAATCGGCAATTGGGTTTAGAAGTTCTTGCAGAAGAAAGGGGAGGTGAATGAAAATGTGGGCTTTTTTTGCCTTGGGAAACCAAATCAAAAGAGACTGACCAGCAAAAGTGGACATCTTAGAGGTCAAGGAGCGTAGTGACGAAGAAAGAATTGTCAAGTGTCACAGTGAGGTACATGTTAAACGAGAGAAAAAGCTCCTTGGTTATGTAAATGAAATGAGGAGGAGACAAGAGTGAGACTACTGTGAAACGAGCGGGATGGTAAATTAAAACCACGCTCATTTTAACGCCTAAGGAAAAGGAGGAGCTGTCTTCCATTTTTAATGATGTGGCTTTTCTCCAGGATGTTAGAAGCACAAGGACAGAAGCAGAGCATGTGTAAACATGTTGAGGTGACACCCCAGGAGCTGATACACAAGCCCAAGAGGCACCAGGTACCCCAGCACAGGTCCTGGGATGAGCAGCAGTGCTGGCAGGCTGTTGGTGAATCTCCCACAACAGGGCAGTGGCTCCAGGCTTGGAGAATGGCCAGTTATTGTGGGGTCCCCTGCACACCCACAGCTCTGACCTGGGCATCCTCAGCCAAGCGGCTTTGGAACCAGCTGAACGGGGTTTTGTATGAGCAGCAGCTGGGAGAGGTGGGTCCATTCAGGCAAACCTGAGAGAGTTGACACCTTCACACCATCCCTCTGAGGGACCCTCTCAGGCTCCCGTCTTGGTGCCACAGCTGAACTCTCTCTCAGAGCATGTTTCCAGCAGTCACTGCTGCCCAGCTTGCCAGAAAATCCCAAGAGGAGTCTTTTAACCTTTGGGAGGTTTGATCTCCCCTCCTGATCAAAAGTCCCACAGCAGAGGAAGAAGCAGAACCCCATTCAGATGAACTCTCCCTGGGACAAAACAACCCCCATGATCAGAGGGTTCTGAAAGAGAAGGGCAGACAGTGGGATTTGGAGCCTGAAATTTGAACTCAGCTTCATTCAAGCTTTGAAATAGGATTTGAAGGAAGAAGTAATTAAAGGCCTGGAAATAAGTGAGAAAGAGCCCTGATTGAAGTACAGTTTTATCTAAAGGAAATTGTGGCAGCTAATCCGATATCTTTCCCTGATAATGTAATGGAGTATTTAGAGAAAGGGAACATGGGAGATCCCATCTCTGAGGGCTGTGAGAGAGCATTTGATACGGTGTCGCATGGGAAACTCATTAGTGATGATGAGCAACACAAGGATTACAGGAGAATTAGAAGGGGAAGGAGGAACTGCACAAAGACAAGACAGAAAGGTGCCATTTGGACACATGTGGCCCTTTTATGATCTGTTTTCTGTGCCAGAATTGTCAGTCCCTGCTCTGGAAGAGGTTTGCAGTGAACCCTCCATCCTCTGTGTCAGACAGTGAGTTTGTAGGGCCTCTTGCAGGTTACATCAAGTCACCTGGAGCAGGAAAACAACTGGGACAGCCTGCAGAGGCCATTCCACACAATCCCAGAATGGGTCAGCTAGGGAAGGACCACAGTGGGTCACTGATCCCACTCCCTGCTCCAGCAGAGCCAGCCCAGAGCACATGGCACAGGATTGTGTCCAGAGGGGTCTGGAATATCCCCAGTGAGGAGACTCCACACCCTCCCTGGGCAGCCTGTTCAGTGCTGGGTCACTGCCCAGCCAAGAAGTTCTTCCTCCTGCCCAGGTGGAACTTGCTGGGCATCAGTTCCTGCCCGTTGCTCTTGTGCCACTGCTGGGCCCCCCCGAGCAGAGCCTGGTCCATCCTCTGCCCCCTCCCTGCAGCCCCTGCCACACCCTGGGCAGGGCCCCTCTCAGGGTCTGCTCTGGAGGCTGAACAGCCCCAGCTCCCTCAGCCTTTGCTGCTCCCAGAGCTGCTCCATCCCTTGGGCATCTCCGCAGCCTGCGCCGGCCCCGCTCCAGGAGCTCCCTGTCCCTGCTGTGCTGAGGAGCCAGAGCTGGGCCCAGCCCTGCAGATGTGCCTCCTAGGGCTGGCTAGAGGGGCAGGATTCCCTCCCTGCCCTGCTGGCAAAGCTCTTCCTGATGACCCCTAGGATTTAACTGGCCTCTTGGCCGCAGGGCTCACTGCCGGCTCAGGGAGAGTTTGTTGTGCCCCCAGACTTCAGGTCCTTCTCCCCAGAGCTGCTCCCTAGCAGGCCACCCCCAGCCTGTGCTGGTGCAGAAGGTTATTCCTCCTCAGCTGCACCTCTGCTTTTCTGAAGCACCAATAACATATTTTTTATACAGGAAGCATCAGGCCAAATTCAAATATCTCCATCCAGGACCATCCCTCCAGGCTCTCCTGTAGTCACCAGAGAAGCAGGCATTTCTGAAGTGTAATTCACCACACTCACCTGAAAGAAAACCTCCCTAGTTCTCCTGTCTGCAAAGGAGTGTGAGCAGAGCAGCTCAGAGGGAGATGTCTGCATCATCAGAGGTGTCAGAAAGTACAGCCTTGGAAGTCAGGGTTCATTTCACTCAAATTCCAACTGCCATGATGCTGAAAGGGCCTCTTTTTTGGAAAAGGTCAGCTCCTTTATTCCTTGTTATTCATTAGCTTTTCATATCTCTTTAGCATCAGCTGTTTGAAAAGCTCTTATTGTAGCAGGTTTAGTGGTGCAATGGGTGAAGTGCTTTTCTCCCCCCCTCCCGTGACGTCTGTGGTGGCTGTGAATAAAACTAATGAAAATAAATTATAGAGGTGTTGCTGGATATTGCCAGAGGAGCGATAAAATGTGATGGCAGTTATTAGAGCGTGTTTAAAAGAAAAGGGGCAACTGTTGTCTACCAAGACACACCCAAATGCATCAGTAAAGAGAGGAAGTGAATTCTGGTGCTCAGGGCTACAGGAATCCAGAGCTCCCTGTGTCTTTTAGCTCCAACCTCTGTGGTGCTTCACCTCAGAAGGCACCTCTGGCACAGCTGTGCTGCTTCTCATCCTACTGAAAACACATCTAGAACTGGAGCTGCCAGTTACAACAATCCCCCCAGCTCTCTGCCCTGTCTCTAGCACGTTTGACATGTGCTGGATGCAGGTGTGTTGCAATTGATTGTCTATGTCACCAAATCAGGGAGACTTTCCCCAGTGGACAGCCTGGCAGGGTGAGCAGAGCCCTAAACCCACTGCAGAAGATTAGAGACATCTGTGATTAGCTTTGCTGTTGTCCTTTGTGAGCTGTCTGAAACGCCAGGCCTGGCTAATGGGTGGCTCAGCTCATGTCTGTGTTGGTTACTCTCAGGTGGTAAACATGAGCAGGGAGACCATAGAGTAGTGCTGGCACAAGTGGCCACAGCAGCTCAGTCCAAAAGTCCACCAAGTCCACAACTCTCAGCTGAGGCCAAGGAAAGGGGAGAACAAAGCACATCCAGGATGGATGGTGCACACAGATCCCCTCCTCCTCCATCCACACCTGACCTTGGGGAGCCTTCTGTTCACCTTCCCCCTTGTCAGCTCAGTCAGCCCCACCTCAGAGGACTAGTTGTCTCAAGGCCCTAGCACCTTCTCAGCACAAGTACCCACGTTTGCTGAGTGCCCTGAGATCCACCTGTTGCTCTTTCACTCAGTCACTCACCAGCCCATGGTTTTCAGTCTCTCACACTGTGCCTGGGATAAACAAATGCACTAGTTCCCTTCTAGCACATTCCAGTCCCTCCTTACTGTCTCAGTGACCTGGGTAATCTGGCACAGACCTGATGCTTTTGCAGTGTTCGTTGGGACCCCCTTCACTTTCTGAGACCACTATGGCTGCCTTGACAGCCTTGGAACTGCTCCTACTCTGCCCCATCCCACAAAACAATTTCAGAATCCCAGAATGTGCTGAGTTGATGGACCCACAAGGATCATCGATTCCAACCCTCAGCCCTGCACAGGCCCATCCCCAAGAGTCCCCCCCTGTGCCCCAGAGGATCATCCAAACCCTCCTGGAGCTCTGGCAGCCTTGGGGCTGTGCCCACTGCCCTGGGGAGCCTGGTCAGTGCCCACCCAGCCTCTGGGGGAAAAACCTTTTCCATGGTTCTTCCCATCCTTACCAAGGCAGTTTCAACTGTCGATCCCCTCCAAAACCTTGCATTTCCCCTTGTTCCTCTAATGTCAGGTCCCTCTTGTCAGTGCCCTGTTTTATAAATATGGCACCCCCCTGACAAAAGTCCCCTTTGCATCCCCCAGCAGAGCTGAGCCTTCTCTCCCCTCAGAAACTCCTGTGTGCTCAAGCCCTGCTCCATCCCTGCCCCTCTAGGCTGCAGTTTGCTGTATACCTTGATGCTGTATTTGGTCATGCCTCTCCCTTCATATCTCTTCTCAGACCCAAGCTTCCTAAAGCCAAGAAACCTCTGTGCCTGACTCCAGCTGGACCCCAAAACCAGCAGCATGGTTTGGTTTATTTTCAGCAGCTAAAGCCGCCCTAAATAGACTGCAACCCTCAACATCCTCATTCCCACCCCAAAACCGGCTCTCTGTAATCCCATGGAACCCACCCAGCATGAACTCCCAGTCCTGTCCCCTCAGTGTGCAGCGATGTTTCTGCTTCTTTATTCCTGTGCCTGCACCATTTCCCTCAAGCTCCAGTGTCACTGCAGACCAGTTCAGACACTGCCCCAGCCAGCTCAGCCTCCCTCACAGCCCGGGGCTCTCTGGGATTGCTGTTTGTGTTTCTTGGAACCTTGCCAGCCTGTCCACAAGCAGCAGGTCCTTGTGCACCTCTGTGAATCAGCTCAGTGATCCTGCCCCAGCCAAGTTTTTCTCCTGGGTGTTGTTGAGCTCAGATCACTGCTGTTTAAGTGCCTGACAGAACGCCATGAACTTCCCAGCAGTCATTGTCTCCTAGTGGCGCCTTTCTCGGTGGAGCTGGGATGAGAGGGATGTTGCCCCAGTGACAGGGATTCTGCAGACACCTCTGTCACTGGTTTCCAGTCTGGGCAGGAGCAGCATGAGAAGACATTTGTGGCTGCTCTAGGCAAAAAGAGGAATAGCAGGGGGGATTAGGAGCTTTTGAATGTTTTTTTGCTTTTCTGCAACACCAGCAGAGGCAAGAAGTCAGCCCTGCCATGAGTCCAATGAGCGTGAAGCAGAGAGAGTGAAGCAGACTCCTCTTCTAGATTTTGCTCTAGAGCTTGGTTTGTCAGAGCATGTACAAGCTCCCTGTCTGTAGAGATGAGATAATCACAGGTTGCTGTGGGATTTGAGGAGCTCTTAGTGTGTTGAAAAAACATCAAGGACAGCAAATCTGGGATGCTGGGAAAAAAGCTTATGAGTGTGTCCTGTTCACTCCTGATTGCACCTGAGTGTGAAGTGCCAAGGACAGGCACCTGCATGACCTCTGAGCAGGCTGAGATTATCCTGAGGTTTCAATGGTCCTTCACACCCACTCCTGTATGTCCTGTCCAACCCTAGATATTTAAGGGGCTCTAATCTTTATCTCCAGCTCTCTCAGACCCCTCACTCCTCCATTAACTTGGGGTTGCAGAGCCCAGCTAACAACTGGTCTCTTTGAATCAAGGGTTGCTGCAGCTCATTCTCCTCTGTGGTCTGGTCTAACCACTAGTCTCAGATGGCTTAGTCTGGACTTTCTTAAGGAATGACCTGCCTTTAATTCTACCTGAAATTTGGTAATCTTGAGGCATTTCCATCAGTTTGAACTTACCACTCTTTTTATCTCTTCCATCCTCTTCTTTAGGAAGGACAAGAGTGATGGAGTGTTGTGGCTGAGGAACTTCAGGGCTTTAACACAGTTGTCATGAAATGCAGCTTAAATCAGAGCCAGAGATGGAGGGATGGCTGTAGCTGTTGTGTTTGAGACACAGGTCCTGCGGGAGGGGAGTTCAGAGCAGTGCCCTATTCTGTGTGGTTGAGGGTGGCTGCAAACAAATCCCACTCATGAACAATGTCCCACTCTTGAAGCAGAACAGGGAAAGCAGAAGGAAGCGTAAATCAAGCACAGCATCATCATTTCCCTTCCCAAAGAGCAGCAGCCCAGAGGCTGAGATCCCTCATTAAACACTATCTGCCATGCAAGGCAGTCATGGGGAGTGACATTTTCCTCTTGGAGGCTATAAATATCCAGCTATAAGCAAACATTTCTAATCAGTGATTATGGGGAAGATTACTTTCCCTGATCTTCTAAGTGATTGTTTGTTTATGCAGAGTTAATGGGCAAGATCATGCTGGGGTTGCTGGCCGAGGGTTCAGCCCCAGTGCCTGCCCCAGTGCTTTGGCAGCCTGCTGAGCTGGATCACCAGCCTTGGGAGGCCATCCCAGACCATCCAGAGCCCTGACAGCCCTACAGCTGAGCCCTGCAGGCTTTTGTTTCCCTGAGGTTTAGAACACAGTGACAATGGTTCCACCTCAGGGAGGAGTGGTTTGGCTCAGGGACCGTGGCCGTGAGTGTTCCTTGGGTCAGGAACTGCTGCTGCCGAGGACACGGGGGCGAAGGCCACCACCCAGGTGAGCTGGGGATGAGGGCTCACAGCTCAGATGGAGGAGGCTTTGCCCAGACCACGTTCAACCCCTCCAGAGACTGAGCCCAAGGTGGCAAGGCCCTCTTTTCTTGCAGGCTTGTAGGGACAAGATCCGAGCGTGAAAGCAGTGGGCACAGTGACTGTGTTTGTGATTCTGTCTTGTCATAGCCACTTGGGGAATGGGGAGGGAAGTTTTTCACTACACCAACCTTTTCCACTCCCGTGACAACCTCCGAACACCCCCGGAGCCCCCAGGAGCTGTGCAGAAGCACAAAGGAGGGGAATCCCAAGGGGCTATCTGGGTACAATGCAGCCCAGTGCCAAGCAGTGTCCACTGCCTTGGGAGGAGTGTAGAAGAAGGGAGATGTCATGACAGCTCCTGTCCCACCTCGGGGACTGGCACACCAGCGTATGCAGTGAGTGTGGAAACAAATCCTGCAAAATGGGACCAGGTGGAGCTCAGGGAAATCCTGTGTCAGCAGCAGCTCTGCTTGAGTGTCTGTATTTTATTCAATATGCTTTTTTCTCTTAAAAGAAGGGAGTTGGAGGGAACGAGACAATGCCCTTTTCAGAGACATGGCAACAGAATTTCTGAGCTCATACCTCCTGGCAAGTGCTGCTCTTGCTCTGGCCTGGATGATGACCCAGCAAAACATCTGCTGGAGCCTGGACTACAAATATTTGTGAGCTACTCACATGCTCATTGTTAAACTCCCCATCATCTCTCCAGCTTAGGCTGGAAGGTTGTTGTTACCCAGGCCTGGGCAGAGTGGGCCCTGGCAAATGTGGTGGCTTTTTGTGCTGCTCTAGTAGATAATCCCTGTCCCACTGCACAGTGGGCACTGTGGCACATCCCACAGACCACCACTCTCCTGAAAAAGAAATGCCTGCCTTCTAAACATTGATCTTCTAGGTGGCAGAGCTGTTGGTGGGAAGCATCACTGACAAAAGAGGTCAGGCTTAGATGTGACCATTAGGTAGAATTTCAGAGACCAACTCCCATCTGCCTCTGGGTTGTCAGCGCCTGGGAGGGCTTGTTCCTCATCCTTCTCCCAGGGACCTTGCTGGCTGCATTCTGTTTTGCACCACAGATTGTCAAAAGATCAGGAGGTGACAACTCATGTCACAGGGACTGATATATTTCTCAGACATGTGAGTTGGTTTCTGACACATCCTCTAGGACAGTAAACAGACAAGGTGATGAAATTTAATTCCAGCATTAAACATCCTAAATAAAATAGTGAAAACTGAGTTGGAAATTCATACGTAGGATGTAGAATGGGTTTCTTGTATTGTTCTCTGCTTGGATTTGCTGTGCTGAGAAAGATTGATCTACTCTCCATAACGGGAAACAGGTGTCTCCATATGGTTTTCCAGTTCCAGTGGATTGAATGTGCACTGAGCTGTTCAAAGGAATCTTAAAACTGTTCTCATGTGAAGATGAATTCAGAGTCAAATTTACCATAAAAAGGAGCTGAGGTGGCCCAGGGAAAGTGCTGACGCTTTTGCTGGGAACAGAGTGCCAAATTCCTGGTTCCTTGCCAAATCCCACAGCCATGGACTCCTGGGATATTCTCTCTTGCTCAGCGAGAGGGAGAAAGCAGCACAACATAGGAGGAGTCCAGCCCAAATGTCCTCAGAACAACACACAAACAATCAGAGCCACAGATGCTGTAACTGCTGCAACGTGTCAGGGGAGCCTCTTGGTGTTCCAAGAAAGCTGGGGATTTGTGAGATGGGAACCTGTGAGGATGATCAGGGAATTTGATTTTGGAAAAATCAACTCAGGCAGCAACATAGGAATCTCTCCCCATCTCTGCAGGTTTGCAGAGGATTTTTGTGACTGTAGATGAATGTGGGGAAAGGTGCACCACCTGGGACAGCTCCAAGTTCACTTTTTTTGCCGGGCCATCAGTATCCAATATTTTTCTCATCTTTCGGTGGTATTTCTTCTTACTTCTTCCTTGGAGATCACAGGGGGGCCTGGAACACCATTGAGAGGGCAGCAGTGCACTTTGGGAGCACCCAACAGACCCAAATCCTCTCAACATTCTCTGCTGTACCATGGCATTCTGTAGTATGTGAGGGCTGCTTGGCAATGATTTGAGGTGAGCCCCTCCCTCCTCTTTCCAGCCCAGCAGCTTTTGGTGATGGTGACTTTATACAAGCCAGGTAGAAACACCTTTGGGTCCCAGCAGCTCTCTGGACGTTGGGAACCCCTTTTCTTCACCTTCCCAATATCTCCTGGGCACTCGTACAGAAACTTAGCTTATGTATTTCTGCACATAATATCACTGCTTTATTTCCAAAGACAACGTCTCCTTCACTGGAGTTATTTCCCTCCATCAGACAGTGCTGTTAAAGAGGTAATGAGAAGAAAAAATGTGCAAGGCAACTGACAGCAAGAGCATGAAATTATGTCTCTAACACTTGTTTTCCTCAGGGAAAGAGGTGCTGATGGCTGGTGCTGGTCATAAACCCAGCCGGGCTGGTGGGAGTGCGGAGATTGCCCTCTGGTATCAACCCTGCTCTTCCCACCAGGGCAGTGTGGGGCCTGCAGGGAAGTTTAGCAAGGACTGATGGATCTCTTCTTTGACAGTACAATTCAAGAGGTCCAAGGAAAAAAAAAGGCAATGAGGAAAGGAGAGAAAGGTACTCAGTTTTATACACAAGAGTAAGACCTGGCTGGGTTTTACCACATTGACTGACAGGCTTGGAAATCAGTGTCTATGTGATGAGGACTGTGAGGAATAATAAGGAGGATTGGGTCACAGTATACTTGGATGCAGCTGGTGACAGACTTTAGTTTTTAGAACGTGGCATATCCAAGAAAAGAATTGTAAGAAAAACCATGACAAAAATGGGGATTCTGATGGGGACATAACTGTCCCCCTATTCCTTGAGAAGAAGGGCACCCACTCACTAAAGGGCTGGTTTCCACCTGCTTTATCCAGTTTTGAGATCCAGCCTGGACCTCCTGGTCTGTGCTGGGCAGGATCCTTTGCATATGCAGGTCTTGAGTTCTTTCAGAATCCTGGAGGTGGCTTTGGCTGTGCCCTGCAGGGCAGTTAAACCAATCTTTCTCCATCATTCCCAGAACCTGTTATTTCTCTGTTATTTCTCTTTCTCCTACATTTTTACAGATAGAAAAGCCTTTTACCTTGTTCTATGGAAGCTCTTGACAAAGAAGGATAATGCTCATTTGAAGAATTTTATACAGAAGTACTAACAAGCTAAAGATAAAACAAGCCCTGCTAAAATGATATGATATAGCCCTGCTCTGCTGAAAGCAGCAGAACAGAGGGGGAAGAAGAGACCACCCAAATCAGGTTGGGGCTGCTGGACCTTGGCAGTGAGTCTCATGTTCACCACAGCCTCCAGTGGCACTGCACTCCTTTGCACAGCAGGGAGAAAAAGCCCTGGGTTTTCCAGGGCTATCCCATCACAGGGATGATTGACTTAAGGGGACAGGCTCATTAGAGTGTGCTGGGCAGGGCTGATAATGAGTGGCACAGCTTTGGTGTGCAAGAAGGAGCTCATGTTAACAATGACAGAACCTGAAAACTGCCCAAAGATGCTGATCTGGGATCTATGCTGGGACAGTGACCTGAGCTCTGATGGAACATGATCTATCGTGAGTCTCCGCTATCCATGGTGAAGCCCCCGGAGCCCTCCTGGTGCTTGGTTTAGTTCAGAAATGTTGTTCTGAGCCCATGAAATCCCTGCAGGGATAGAAGAGCCAGAATGGGGTTGCTTTGTCACTGCATGGCACTATCTGAAAGAGTTCCCAGAGCCTCATCTACAACCTGTCTCTGGTCTCTCATCAGTGCGGGTGCTGCAGAGGTGCAGCCCCAATAGTCCTGTTCTGATGCTGCCCAGGGAACACGATGTCACAGCTTGGACCATGGAACACTGAGCCAGGGCCAGAACCCCCCGGGCTGGGGCTGCACCTCCACTGACACCCCCACCCCGGAGACCTCCCAGGACTGGCCTTTCTTAAAGACTCCTCAAAGACAAATCTGCTCCAAATTGTCACCTCCACCCTCATGGTAGCTACTTCCAGAGCCTTTCTACTTCTCAGAATCCCTCTTTCTCCTTGTTGGCATCTCTGCCGTGGCAGGTGGGACAGTACAGTTCCCATCAGCACAGAGAGAGCAACAACCCCCTGGAAAATATCCTGTCCAGCAGCAGGATCACTTTATCCCTGGCCCCAGAGGCAGGAAATGCTCTGTCTCCAACACATGGTGCACATGGCAGTGTTTGATCCAAAGGCTTATCCATCTCCAGCAAGAGCTGGGGCAGGAAAACACATTTTTACAACATCCAACTCCACATCTGGAGTGGAGTGCCAGCTGTACCAGGATTGCTAGGAGCTGGGGAAAGCTGGACTGGGAACAGTGTAGGGAAGGGGAGCTGTGGGCTTGCAGGCAGAGCATTGCACTCTCACAAAGTTATTTTCCCTCCAGTGCTGATGCTGGTGCAGGAATTTCCCACCTGGGTGTATTTACCTGTCCTGACTCTGCACTGAAAAGGGCACACAGTGCAGAAGGGCCAGATGGAGAGGAGCTAAGGCTCTGGGCAAAAAGACCCCTGAGGAGGGACACAATGGCATTGCCATGAGCTAGGAGGCCTTTCGGATCCAGCAAAGCCAGGCTCTGATTCCCTGTTTTTACAGAATCATGGAATCCAGGAATATGCTGACGTGGAAAGGACCCACAAGGATCATCAAGTCCAACTCCTGACCCTGCACAGGCCCATCCCCAAGAGTCCCCCCCTGTGCCCCAGAGGATCATCCAAACCCTCCTGGAGCTCTGGCAGCCTGGGGGCTGTGCCCACTGCCCTGGCCAGCCTGGTCAGTGCCCAACCAGCCTCTGGGGGAAGAACCTTTTCCTGAGATCCAACCTGACCCTGCCCTGACACAGCTCCAGCCATTCCCTGGCTCCTATCCCTGGTCCCCCCAGAGCAGAGCTCAGTCCCTGCCCCTCCTCTGCCCCTGCCCAGGACGTTGGAACTGCACTGAGGTCTCCCCTCAGTCTCCTCTTCTCCAGCTGAACACACCAAGTGCCCTCAGTGTCCTCACACGGCTTCAAATCAAGGCCCTTCCCCATCCTCGTTCTCTCCTTTGGACACTTTCTAATGGCTTCAGATCTTCCTGACATTGCAGTGCCCAAAACTGCCACAGTATTCTAGGTGAATATTCAATATTCACAATACTCCATGTGATTTCCTGCTGCAGTGGGAGCAGCCTGGACGTTGTGCTAGGCAGGACTGGGATCTGGGGCTCTCTCGCTGCCAGCAGTGTCCTATTCCTGTTCAATCACTGCACTGCTTTGAGGGGCCTCTCAGTAGGAAATTTTCTTTCCCTGTGAGGGAACCAAAGTCTATTTAAAATCCCTCAAATATTTCAAAGACTTGTTTTTCTCTACCCACTTCAAGGGTATCTGTGAATATGAACAATTCCATTTGTTGGCCTTTAGCTGGGACTCTGTAAATTCTTAGGCAGCTCTCCAAGGCAGTGCAGGCTGAAGGATAGCAAATCCCAAAGCTTTCTGTCTCTACCTCCATTTACCCTGGCTTCCCTTCTGGCACAGTCTGCCATGGATCACTGAGGGTAGAGAGTGGCTGTTTAGACTTTATTAATGGTGGGTTCACAGGGCGGAAGGTGACACTGGTGCACATCTCAGCCCACGTGGTACTTGCCAGCCTGCAACCTTCCTTCCCTGCTCTTCTCCCTCTTGCCCACAATCCACGTTATACTGGAGAAAGGAGCTGTTCTGTAAACTGGGAGAGAGGTGAGGGCTGGGAGAGGGGAGACAGAAGAGAGAAAGCCTAGTTGAGATCTCCTAAACTTCTTACAAGCCCAGCTTATACTTCTGTTCGAGAAACTCTTGTCTCAGGCATCATTCAGGGTATGACTTGCAAATGCTGCTCTCAGTCCATGTCATGCTCCTCTCTCCCAGAGTCTGGGGAGCTGATGTGTGCACAGACATCTCAGGACTTTTGTCCTGGAGCAGATCGTGCTCCCAGTTCCTAAAACCTCACTGAGCCATTCTAGCACTGTCAGGAATTGTTCCGCTCCAGAGCAGCTGCCTTTGCTGGGGGCTGATAAAAATTTAAAGCATTTTGTTTTCAGTTTCGTTAAAATTCTTTGTAAGGTGCCATGTTCAGTCACTGTCTGTCAGCCCCCACTGTGTGAGTTTGTCCAAACTGCTGGCTCTGGAAACTTAGGAAGCAGTTTGCTGTTCCTGGAAGCAGTGTGATAATGCAGGGAAGCAGTTTAGTGGTCCTGGAAGCAGTATGATATTCCAGAGAAGCAGTGCAGTGTTCCAGGGAAGCAGTGTGGTGTTCCTGGAAGCAGTGCATCCTTGTGTCCCAGCTCAGCACAGCTGTGGTGTCACGAAGGACAAAGTAAGATACAAACTGTTTCTTACCTTCCTGCCACCTCCCACTTTAAAGGCATTACTTTCCCCCGAGCAGGGAGGTTTCAGAACCTCCCTGAGAGGCTTCTTCAGGACCTCCTCCTTATTTCTAGCCCAAACATGTTTGTGACCAGATAAGATCTGTTTGATTATGTGTCTGCTTCCCCCTCACTGCTCCTTATCCAAACAAGAGCTATTCATTACAACCAAAAGGGAGAAGTGTCAAATCCTTACTTCTTCTTTCTCAAAACCATGTAAACTCCAGGAGGTGGAAAGCCAAAAGTTGGGCTATTTAAAAAAAAATTAAAATTGAAATGAAAAGAATCAGGCTCTACTGAGAACAATAAATAGCAAAACCTTATTAAATTAATATGTTCATAGTTGCCAAGGGAAGTTTGCAAACCCATGGTCCCTTATCCTCCTTTTCTCCCGCCTGCCATGGGCACTCAGGGCGGGGCAGGAGCTCCAAAGGGAAGCACTTCACAGATCACATCACAGATGTGATGCTGCTGACAAAGCTGGGAACAGCAGGAAGAGCAGGATATGATGAAAAGAAAGAACCTTCTTAGCTGTGTGTGTTCAGGTGGGGACTGGCAGGAGAGATTCCCAAATCCTGGTGAGTCACTGCCAGAGCCTTTCAGAGAAAATCAGCCTGATCAAAATATTAAAGTGCAGGAAAACTCAGTGACATTTTAAACAAGAACCAGAGGTTTCAATTTCTGTGGGTGCAGGGTGGGAGGTAATCCCAGGTACTCTTAGGGAATCATCTGCTTCTAGCCTGAGGGATACAAGCAGCAGTGCAGCCCTTTGTGGGGTTAATCTGCACCGTGACAGAACAAGGCAGGGGGCTTCAGGAGCACTCTGTGGCAACAGGAACAACTGTTCCAAAGGGACTGTGTGTCCCAGAATTGTATTCCCGAAATATGTCCCAGAACTCTGATCCACAGTGCAGCTCCTTCCTTCTGGCCCCCAGCTCCAGGCAGGAGCTCTGCTCTGGCACTGCTGTCCTGCAGAGCTGGAGGCTCAGCTCAGGCCCTGGGCACTCTTTGGGAAGGTCCTTGGGAATGTCAGCCCATGTGGGGCTTTGGCACAGCCTGAGTGTTTTGGAGGGACCTGTCCGCGCTGGGCGACTCATCCCTGGATATCAGGGCTGCAGATGTCTGTCCAACATCGTGTCTGGGAAATATTTGGGAGGAGGAGGGAGTGAGGAGGTCAGACTTTTAGTGAACTTTCCTGGAGGGAAAAGGCAAAGCAATGACTTTGGTCCTTTGGGACTGAACTCCTGCTCACCAGAGCACAGCTTTCTCTCCCAGGTGCAGATAGCAGCAGTGCCTGGTGCCTTTCCCTGGGGAGAAGGTGGTGAGGAGAGGGCTGTTCTCTGGGACTCCTGCCTCAGAACATCTCTGCCTCCTTCTCAGAATCTCTGTGCAGCTGCCAGAGCACCCTCTTGGTGTCAGAGGACACAAATATGGGACTGCTTTGTCTGGAGATAAAATAGGAAGCATCTGTGCAGGACTGTGACCCCAGAGCTGAGCTGAAGGGGAGCAATCTCTGCTTTGCTTTGCCCAGGGCTCAGAGTTTATGGAAGAGAACAGCCGAGCAAAGTAGGACTGTGTTACTGCCCCAGGAGAGCAATAGCCTAGGGTGGGTCTGGCCATGGGGTGGTCTGAATGTGGTCAGTGCCTTGGTCTGGATGTCAGATGGCCAGTTTAAGACATGTCACCTCTGAGAGGAGCTGCAGGACCCCTGGCAGTGGTAGAAGCGGTCACCAAGCAGTGTCCAGGGGAGCTCAGCCTGCAGGGGTTGCACAGAAGCTGCTCTGAGCCACCAAGCGCAGATAAAATCTGCCACAGATCTGAGAACAGAAACCATGAGCAGATGGGCAGGAGCTCCCAGAGCCAGATCCTGTCCCTGTCACAGCTGTTGGCTCAGATCAGGGCAGCCCCTTCCCTCCAAGGATGCTGACTGTGCATTTCTATCCAAATATTTCCTGTTGGGCAATACTTGGAAGAAATTTTCTCTCCAGGCCACACCTTGTAGTGCCAAGCCTGCTTTCCCCATGCCCTGAGCCAACAGGAGGGCACAGACCTGGCTGTGTCCCAGGGCAGAGGGGAGCTGGACACTGCTCTGCTGTGCACCTGCAGCTGGACTGGCCGTGAAAAGCCACCAGACGTGGGGAGCCTGGCCCAGGAGCCGTGAAAACTGAGCACAGATGAAGTATGGCGTTTGTGACAGCAAATGACATCAGGGGTATCTGTTGTTGAGCTCTTGGAGAGCTGAATTCAACTCCCAGCCCTCAGTGCAGCCTCACTTCTCTCAGCCAGTGTGTTTTCATTGCCTCATCCAACACGTGCAGCTCCAGCCCTTCCACCCCCTTTGCACAAAGCAAAAGTCCCGTGGTCACAAAACTATGGGACTGATCCAGCTGTGGGAAAAGCTTTGGTTGCTCAGTGCCCCAGGCTAGTTCAATTCCCCGCTCTCTGGGCACCATGACGGAGCAAGGAGATGGGTCTGGAGAAGGAAAAGGAGCCAGAAGTGTTCCACAACATGAGCTCACTCCCTCCAGGCAGGAGAAGCCCCACGGCCCCACCACTGCCCTGCTGCGTGTCACTGGCTGTCACAAGATAAATGGCACAGATCATTTGTCACATCATATACCACATTTCACAATTAGTGTCAGACACCATTTACCACTGAACCTCATCCCTTTATGTGCATTTCTCCAAGGATCAGCATTTTTCCAATGGAATTCCCTTTAAACTGCAGCTGGACACAGTCTGGGTAAAGAAAGTAGAATAAATACATTTGGTGCTAAAAAAAAATGGAGGGGAGCTCGTGTGTGGAACTGCAAAATGAGCACACGAAATGAGAACTTGTATTTGGTAGAATTTCCCAAGCCTGCTTTTGGAGAAATGCATCTCTTTCTCCCAAGGGAGACGATCCAGAACTATCCTGGGGAAGGGAGCTGCAAGAAGCAAGGTGTCTCCAGCGTAGCTCTTCCTTGCAGAGGGCTGGGCTGGCTGGCACTGGGCACCTGCTGGTTGCAGGTACAGAACACTGTGTGACAGCATCACGGTGGTGTCGTGAAACATCAGGCTTGAGGCAGTCGGGAGCCTCTGGATATGCAGGTTGAGGGACAGTGGCTGCCAGCACTCTGATTTCCAAATGTTTTGCACGAGGAAAGCAGCTGGAATTACTGGCTCAGACAGCACGAGCTTCCCAAGCTCCGGGATAGCGGTGGACCAAGTGAAAAAGGAGGTGGGAGTGGAAAAGCCCTGCCATTTTCTCAAGGTGCAGAAAGGACTCCTTGGCTTTCTAAACTATTCAGAGAGGAGCCTGGGGGCGGCTGGATCCAGTCTCAGCCTCAGATTATGACAACGGTTTAAGTTTAAGGAATTACTGAGCTGTGATTGAACCACTTCTGTCCCACAGATCTTAATGATTGGCAAAATGAGGATATTTATATAAAATCAATCATTTATTATTACAAATGATCAAGCAAAAGATCTTAATCAGAATTATTTACTAAATATAAATGTTAAAGATAGTAGTATAGTGTAAGATAGACTAATGCACCGTATTAAAGCAATTATTGAAGCAATTATATTAAGGATGGCAAAAGGAATTGTGATTGTTAAGTAGAGATTTGATATAACTCACCAGACTGAGACTCATGAGGAGATCTCTGCTCTCAGCCTCCAGGAATGACCTTGGGGGTTGCCCCCAGCAAAGGGAGGAATCTGCACACACAGACCCCAAGAACGGTTATGTCAGAAGGACCTGTCTGGATGAAAGGGGACTGGACTTTTATACTATAAGGTGACTGACTGCCAGCCAGAGATTTCCAGGCCAGCTCCCAGCCTATCTGCCAAATCCTGCTTCAAAAGCAGGGGGTGTGTTTGGAGTTCTGTGAACCAGGCTGGTTTTAGCACAATTCAGCACTAAGGCAGCCCCCTGCAGTTGAACTTTCAGGATAGTTTGCACGATGGCCTTGCATCGTGTGCGTTCTCTGATTGGATTTTAGGCCTGGTTGGGGCAGGGTCTGCTGCCACAGTGGTGGGGCAAGGTCTCAGAGGGACTGGACAGTGGGTCTGGAGGAGCTGTGGTTCTGTCACCGTTTGTGTGTCAGTACGTGGGGCAGATCTGCCTCAAGAAGGAGGTTGTGTCTATGGTCTGGAGAGCAGGACTAAGAGAGGAGAGTCTCATCCTGGCTCTGCTGGGACATGTTGAGGAGTGTGGTACAAACTGAATGTGAGCAGTGACAAGGAGATATCCGCTCCACTCATTGCTCACACCAAGCCCTTCACGTTCAGGAACATCTTCACACACCCATGGCTTTCATGAGCTGCAATTGTTTGGTCTTGGACCAAACTTTTCCTGCAGTTACAACCAACTATTTGGCTGGAAGTTTTCTGAGTCTTTGAAAATAGTTTTAGATCCTGTACAGGAATTTTAGCTACCATCACCTCCTGCTCAGCTGCTCCTCCCCAGCTGCCCAGGAGCCAAGTCCCCTCTTGAAGAAGTGCTTCCTTTGGAAGTTTTGCATCTCTTGGTGCAGAGGGAGTCACCTTCCTCAAGGGACAGGCTTTGCATCTGGACTGAAGACACTGCAGTGTGTCAGCACCATCTGGACAGCAACTTCCCACAGCACTGAAGGGGGAGAGCAGATGGAGAGGAGGACAGGGAAAAGGGAGAAGA
>VXAY01000446.1:523257-541945 GCA_013399855.1 Oxyruncus cristatus | reverse complement strand
AGGAGAGGAGAAGAGAGGAGAGGAGAGGAGGAGAGAGGAGAGGAGAGAGGAGAGGAGAGAGGAGAGAGGAGAGAAGGGAGAGGAGAGAGAGGAGAGAGGAGAGGAGAGGAGAAACTTTTCCAGAAACTATAGCTGAGGATCAAATTTACGTCTGTAACTATTCCCATGGAAGGCAGAGAGTGAGTAAATAAACAGGAGTTGCTTTCCCTACTCTTCTGTAAATACTGTTCTCTGCCATATTGCCAGGTTTTGGCAGAGAAAGGCAGTAAATACCACAGGAGTTATCGAGGAGTTGCACTCCCACCAACCACACTTGCTAGAGAAACCACAGCTGACATCTGAAAAAAAACCTGAGCCTGAATTAAAACCCACAGGTTCAAAAGAAAAAAAATGTTGATTCTTTCGTTTACCTTTTGCCTTGAGGGCCTTCAAGCTGCAAAGGGCTGTTTGTGCCTCTCCTTTAAAAAACATAGGAACAGAATTCCCTTTAATGAAAAGATAAATAAATCCCCACCTACTCAAATGATTCAAGAACCTGGGGCTTGAAAGACTGATGAAAAAATGCTCCAGTTCTGCTAAAAGTGGGAAAATTGGACAGATAAGCAACAATTTAGGGAGTGCTCATTTTCCATGGAAAAGGGTACCAGGATGGCACAACAAAAAGTGATCATTTTAAAGATCTTACTTAGGTAGTTATTACAGAATTTCCCCAAATCAGACCTGTATGAGACTAATATATATGGTAATATATAATATAACCTCAATATATGATTAATGCTTAAGTTATTGTCACTAGAGACAGACACATTATTTGGAAGTTCTCAATGTGTCAAGAAATTTGGTCACTGGAATCCAGGAAGGTTTCCTGGACTAGCTGGAGTTTAACTCTGTGAACACTTTTTCCCCTTTAGCAGGAATCCAGTTTTCCACATCTGAGTTGCTCTGAGGTTTTCAAATGTCAAAAATTACAATTAAAAAAAATAAAAAATCTTTGCAATTTCAGCTGGTTTTGAGTCAAGCAAGCTGAACAATTCTAATTACAACATATGGAAAAGGGCTTTTAATTAATTTTTTTAAAATTAAAATAATAAGGATGTATAAAATATCCAAGAAGCTGTATTTCATGGAAGGAATATAGTCCTGACTTTGATAGTCAGGGTTAGTAAATCTCTCCTCAGCTCCTTAAAAGGTTATGTCACTTTTTCCCTTTTGATGGAATTGAAACACTGCAAGAACAGAAAAGGTAATTCAGAGTAAAAAGCACGATTTTGACTCTGTCACACCCAGATCTTTCTAAAGAATTGCTATTTTGAAAGCCACTCCATGATATGACTTTAGTTAGACTCAAGCAGATGCTTAAAATTAACCATCTGCTTAATTGCTGATAGGATTAGGACTGGATTTAAATAGATCTCGTAGTTCTTCCCTCCTTCTCCTTGCCTTTGTGGAGCCCGTGCTTGATTAGTGTCTCTGACTTCCTCATATGCGTAAAGACAAGAATATGATCACTGTTACATTGGATCTGGATCTTAATTGTCTTTAAAGCCCTGGCTCAAAGCAATGTTTAGCAGTTGATGGGGCAAGAAAACAAGCCTGGGAACAAGAAAATGCCAGGAATCAGCAAAAGGGTGGAATAAATTTCCACCAGTCCCGCCAGGCGGAGTTCCCATTCCGGGCCCCTCACACAGACTTGTCCCTGAGCCATATAAAGTCTTTGCTTCTCTGCCCAGACACCTCGGCGTGGCCATGTCTTGCTCACTAAGAGCAAGTGAATTTCTCTGACTTCAGAGTGATTTACAGGATATTTCACAGAATATTCCGAGTGGGAAGGAACCTGCAGGGAATCACTGATCCAGCTCTTCAGTGAAGGGCCTGCAGGGATCAGACCCATGACCTTGGTGTTATGGCACAATATTCTGACCGGCTGAGTTGATCTCAGGGACTTACAATCAATTAAAGAGTTAAGCCTGCTTATCTTGTTCATCATAATATGTCATGTTCATCACTCCAGAGCCAGAAGAGGGGCCCAGCAGTGCTCTGCTCTGCTCGGGGCAGCCCCTCGATGGGTCTCTGGGCACCTCCTGTGGATCCCTGGGTGACAGACCATTCCAAACCATCGTGTTCCATGGGAATCTGAATTAGGTTGTTTTTCCTGTGAATTAGGCTTTGAGTGTAACAAGGGTTTAGGCTTTCTGCTTATTCCTTATTTAGTATAAAAAGCTGGGAGAGCCAGGCCCTGCTGCTCCCCACGGGACAGAATGAACAGGGCCTTGGATACCTGCTCTCCAGCCCCACTGGACTCAGTGGAGAGCTCTTCTCCCAGGGATTTCATCCCCAGTTTTTGTTTCTCTTTATACTTCATGGAAGAGGGAAAAACAGGGAGAAGACTTCATATTCCCTTCCCCTCTCCTTCCTGCCAATGCCATGGGGTTAAAAAGGACCATGTGTTACTTCCAAAGGTATTTGCAAAATTATCTCTCCCCATGAAATGTGCAGGAGCTGGCTGTGTTCCACAAAAGATTGCATTTAACTAATCCTGCTTTAGAGACACAGACTATTTATACCTTCTCGAATCAAGTTTATCCTCAGAAGTGCCCTTTAAAGGACACATTTTTTTCCCTTCTGACCATATGTTTTCACTGTGATCGGTGCATTTTAAACATGTTCCCCAAGGCTGGAATGCAGGGCTGCTCCCCCAGCTGCTGATTGTGCATTGCTGGCCGACGTTAGTCATGCAGCCTGCTCAGCTGTTTGATTTTTGAGAAAACCAGTCCATATTTATCCAATTACTTTGTGTTTCCAAAGTCAGTGGGAAGTCCTCAAGCACAGGAGGGATCCCAGGCACTGACTGTCAACACCAGCTCTGTGTTGACAGAGCTTTCTTTCCCAGATAGAAAGTCCTTGTTCTTTATCTTCCTCTGGATTTCTTTCAGTCCTTTCACCATTTTGTTCACCTGATTTGTGCTGGAACATGCAAGAAAGGGCAGCAATATATTCATTAAAATCAAAGAAAATCAGAGCAAATAAAATAAGAAATGTTATGGGGAGACGTAAAACTCCAGCTCAAAAGTGACTGCCTCCCCATTTGGGGCAGTGAGGTTCCCTCTGGTTACTGCTCCTTACAGCAGATGCATTTCTGAGGGGAATCCCCAGGATGTGTCTCTTTTCCAGACTTTTCTACTCCTGAGGCTCTGGGAAGAGTGGGAAAACCTGCCCTTTTTATACTCTGTTGTCCATGTAGAGAAAAACCATTTCTTCATCAAACGGTCTTTCCAAAGATGCTTCACAAGTATCAGTCTCCTTGGAGAGGGATATTTGGAGCTCTGGGTTACCTTCTCCTCGTGGGGTGTTGCCGTTTCTAAGAAACACCATTTCAACCAAGACTGGGAAATATTTTTTTCGTGGCTTTGTTTTTCTGTAAGTGCTCCTTTTAGGTGTGGCTGCTTGAAAACAGAAGTTGTATTTCCCTCATGCCAAGCTCTTCCCTGCAGTTTGCTTTGGAAGTTTGGCACTTGGGAAGTCAGTGAGGAGCTCCAGGAATGTGCTGGGAAGGAGACATATGTTGGTGTGTAGGGAGTCTGTGAGAGAGCTTGTTTTCCATGTTCCGTCAGGGATATAAGGTGTGTGTGGGAGGAGGAGATTCCACTGTGAATGACCGTGTGAGTTTGTTCAGGCTCTCAACACAGGAGACGTATTTTTTGAGTGCCCATGAAGCCCTGTTTTAGGAGAACATCCTCACTCCACCCACTTTCACTCAGATATTTGAAAGAGAAGGACTATTTTCCATCCATTTTTTTGGCAGCAGTTGTCCATCTGATTTCCTGAAGGGGTCAGATATTGCCTCCAGAACATCAGTGCCCTTTCCATCTCAGTATTTTCCACCTGTGTCTGGACATAATGGAGCTGTGTCAGGGCAGGGTCAGGTTGGATCTCAGCAAAAGGTTCTTCCCCCAGAGGCTGGTTGGGCACTGACCAGGCTCCCCAGGGCAGTGGGCACAGCCCCAAGGCTGCCAGAGCTCCAGGAGGGTTTGGATGATCCTCTGGGGCACAGGGGGGGACTCTTGGGGATGGGCCTGGGCAGGGCTGAGAGTTGGACTCGATGATCCTTGGGGGTCCCTTCCAGTTCAATATATTTTGTGTTTCTATGATTCACCTCTTTCTTGATTTCTTAGAATTAATTTCAGCCCTTCCTCTTCCATAGCCTTAAAATAAGGAATAAACACAACTCAAACTGGAGAAACAGAAGGTTAAAAAGTAGCAAATGAGTGAGCTGAAGTTCGCTGTGAAGTGTTGACTCACACAGCCTTTAGTTCCAAATAAAAGCTGTGCCTGGAGCCTGGGCAGAGCAGTGATGGGGGTTGGAGCAGTCCTAAGACGCGAGAAGCACGAGGCACCGAGTGACAGCTCCAGGAGGTGGCAGGGGAAGAACTTGACTGGTGTCCAGGTGAACATGATTCCTCTCTTAGCCCTGCCAGGGAGTTTCTGCAGCCAAACCCTCAGTGTCAATCCTGCTGACAAGTCTCCAGGTGTGAGGAACAGCAGCCTGACCTTGTTGTGCCAGCACCCAGACAGCTCTGGATGCCCCCAGGGGGCAGGCAGGAGGGGAGGACACTGGGGCACCTCTGGAAGGCTCTCCTGCTGTGGATGATGCCTCAGGAACAGGCTTGCCAGAAGCTCAGTTAATCAGAGCCTTTCAAAGTCACGTTGGTTTCTTGCTCCCCAAGTTTGAAACACCTGCAGGAGGATGACCAAAGTGTTGACCTCCAAGGAGCTGCCACAGCCAAAAAATCACAGTCATTAAATTTGGAAAAGACCTCTAAGATCACCAACATCACCTCAGCTCCACCACCCTGGTCACCACTAAACCAGGTCCTCAAGTGCCACATCCACTTGTTTTTTGAACACCTCCAGGGATGGTGACTCCACCACTGCCCTGGGCAGCTGTGCCAGTGTGTGGCTACCCTTTCTGTGAAGAAATTTTTCCTAATATCTGATCTAAACCTCCCCTGGTGCAGCCTGAGGCTCTTTCCTTCATCCTGTCCCTTATTCCTTGGGAGCAGAGCCCGACCTCCCCTCCCGGCTCCCCCCTCCTGTCCAGGAGTTGCAGAGAGTGAGAAGGTCTCCCCTGAGCCTCCTTTTCTCCAGGCTGAGCCCCCCCAGCTCCCTCACCTGCTCCTGGTTCCCCTGACCAGGCAGGCTGTGCTCTCACTGCCCTGGCTGGTGATGGACAGTGAAAAGCCTTGGGCTGGACTGGCCTGGGGGAGCATTTCTAGTCCTCCTGCTGTCAGTGTGCAGCCCCTGGGGGGCGATTCCACCCACCTTCATTATTTTCCTCACACGTAAAACAGGAGCAGTCACACCTGCCTTAACCTCTCCCACAAAAGGAGGATGATTAATTAGCAGCTAATTTACGCTTGCAAAATCCTATTAAAAATCCTCTGAGTGACGTGAAAAATCTGCCCTGAGTGTTCCAGGGCTGTTCCTCAAACGGAATAGAACCTTGCAGGTTCAGGTACACCTGCACTGGGGCTCAGGTTAAACCTGGGTCTGGTAGTCCCCACCTTACCTGGGCTGGGAGTCTGGAGGATGTTTGTGAGGCTTAGATGGGTGCTGGAGAAAAGCCTTCATGGAAAATAACAGTTCCCTAATCAATGCAGGGTTTGTATGGCGTGGGATATTAAAGAACAGGCCATTCACCACTTAATGAGGATTAAAATAACTCCTGAATAGCTGCCTTATTCCCTGAGCATCCTGTTCAACGAATGAGTCACAGGATTACAATTGAAAAATATGTTGGAATGGGAGAACAAAATCCTCACATAATGAATATCAAAGGAAGGGGCTGAGGACAGCCTTTAATCTGGCATTTCCAGCCCCTAGGATGACTGACATGCTGACTCTACTAGTGGCTTAACTCCTGGGTTTGTCTGGCTTGCCCCTTGCTCCAGCCCATTTTTCAGGGTCAGTGTGCCTGGGGATTGGGAGCCAGGTGCACAAACCCTATGCAAGCAGGATATTCACAGCACAGAAGTGCAAAATAATTAGTTACTTGCTGGTGTACATGAAATAGATCTGGGATTTCGTGATCCATTAGGATAAATACTCATATGCTCATCACCTCTGAGTCCCAGCTGGGCAGAGCTGACTCAGGACGGGACCATGGGCTTCACCTCCCCCATTCCCTGGGCTGCATTTGCCACTCTGTCTAAACTCATGGGAAAAGGCTTTGATGAGCACAGGGTGGGTTCCTGCCCCCGCCCCAGGCACCTGCTCAGCTTTGCCTGACCATCCTGGAACAGCCAAAGGACATTTGCTCAAGGGTTTCCCTCTGCACTGCAAATTGTGAACAGAAGATGCCAGAGGGGGCAGGAGGGTGATAAATGAGAAGCTTTGTGCTGAAAGTATTTCCATTCTCATCAGCAGCTTTTGCTCTGCTTTCCTCCTCCCTTTGGGGCTGCATTGCTTTCAGTTCCCAAAGCCAGAAGGGCTCTGAAAGAGCAGCCCTGGACAGGGATTTTCTCTTCCTTAGTGCAGAAGGCAAAGAAGGATCTTGTCATCAGAGAAACAAACCACTTGTTACATCCTCCTCTGAAAATCTCAGCTGAGGAAGAGTGTTGAATGGAGAAAAATGCTGAGGCTGTTGGAAAGGCCAGAGGGGAACATGGCAAGGAATTGCTTTTCATGAAATTCTTTAGGTTGGAAACGGCCTGTGAGATCATCGAATCCAACCACTAACCCATGTCCCCAAGTGCCTCATGTCTTTTAAACCCCTCCAGGGGTGGGAACTCCACCCCTGCCCTGGGCTTCAGAGTCTGATTGCTCCTCTTCGGGCCACTTCTTTTATCCTGTTGATGAGAGATTTCAGAGCACTTACAAATATTTTATTAAACACTGTAAAACTAATGCAAAATAATGCATAATTGTCAGAACCCTCACAGACCTGTTATACAGTTGGCATATATTAAAAATATCCTTGCTTGGCAGCCTTTATCAGGAACTTTATTAAGAAAAAGACAGGCTGGAAACTACAGTGAGTTTTTCTGTATTCTGACACTTCATTTTTTTTTTTTTTTTACACTATAGAACAAAAGAAATCTAGGTTTTTTTAACAATATTCACTTAGGAAATCACTGAGAGTTAAAAAATAGGCTCTGGAGAATACTAAAAGTAAGTACCAAAGGAAAGGTTAAATCTGTGAGAAAAGGTTGTGTCTTAACAGGATCCCCTGGACATGAGATACAATGGGAACTCTTTGGGGGCTATTTAAAATTTCCTGGAGTTTTGCCCCCTGTGCAGACAACGCAGGTTGTGATTGTGGTGGTTTAAGCTCAGAAGTAACCCTAACCCTCACCCCCCAAGGGGGACAGAATAAAAGTGAGGAAACTACTGTGTTGAGATACAGCAAAAAGGAAAGCAAAAGTCACACAAGCAAAACAAAGAATTCACTCCCCCCTTCCCGTGGGCTCAGCCATCCCAGGACAGCCCTGGGCTCCCTCACACCTGCTGGGGACTGGGGAAGGCAAACCCCATCAGTCTGAACATCCCCCTCCTCCTTCCCCCAGCTCTGTGTGCTGAGCATGGTTGCACACGGTCTGGGACATCCCCGGGGCAGTTGGGCTCCCCTGCCCTCCCTGTGCCCCCAGCCTGGTCCTGGCAGGGCCGTGTGAGGAGCAGAGCAGCCCTTGGCTGTGTCACAGGGACGGAGCCATCCCAGTGTGCCAGCACTGCTTCAGCACAGCCCCAAACACAGCCCAGACCCGCTGGGGGGAACATCAGCCCTACCCCAGGTCACACAGCTGTGGCTGACAGAGCCATCCCAGGGCACTGACTGAGAGAGACCAGGGAGGGTTTGGATGATCCTCTGGGGCACAGGGTGGGACTCTTGGGGATGGGCCTGTGCAGGGCTGAGGGTTGGACTCCATGATGCTTGTGGGTCCCTTCTAGCTCAGCACATTCTGTGACTCTGTGACATGAGACCTCTGGTAGGTCCTGCCTCACTCCTTTCAGCCCTTGGTGGGTGTCTGAGATGCCCTGGAATGACCCAAATGGTTCAGGTGGCTCTGAATTGAGCACTGGGCTTGTAGCTGTGTGCGAGCTCTGTGAGAGGAGGGCTCTGACCGTGCTGCCTTTGGGAAATCATGGCCAGGGTTGTGCTGGAAGGCAAGGCTGAATCAGCCTGTCTTTGAGAAATGTGTGTGCTCTGGGACCATCCTCCTCAGACAAATCCTCACAGCCCCAAGGCTGCCAGAGCTCCAGGAGGGTTTGGATGATCCTCTGGGGCACAGGGTGTGACTCTTGGGGATGGGCCTGTGCAGGGCCAGGAGTTGGACTCAGTGATCCCTGTGAGTGACTTCCAGCCCAGGATATTATTTTCAAAACTGCATGTGCATTCTCATAAAACTTTCAGGAATAAATAGAGGGACCCCTCCCCTCCGTCTTCAAACTCAAGCTGGGCACACTGAGCAGAGAGGCCCTTGGGAATGTTTAGGAGATCACCTGAACCTCTCTCATGGAGCTGCTGGAGCCCCAACTGCAGGCACAGAAAACACCTCTATCTGCAGGAGACCACCTGCAGCTCTACCTGCAGCTCTCACCATTCTGGGCTGCCAGGCCTTCAGTGTCACCTACAGGCATCTGAGTGTCACCTCCATGGAGAGACATGGGGAAATGTGAGGCAGCATAAGGGAGAGGAGAGTCAGTGGTGGGGCACAGGCTCCTCTGCTTCTCTCCATGCTGCAGCTGGGAGATTTCTCCTTCTCACAGTCCAAGATGCCCCTGACCCTGGAGCAGGGGGTGCTGGGGCCCTGGGTGCTGGCACAGGGGGCTGTGGGGGTGCAGGGTGCAAGCAGGGTTGGGGACTGCTCTGGATGAAGGCCCAGGAATGTTGCACATTTCGCTGAGCCACATCCCCAGGGCTTGTTGGGACAGCTGTCCGGGCAGGGCAGAGGCACGGGCAGGGTCACGGCAGGTATGGGATGTGACAGGACAGGGGCAGGCAGGGACACAGGCAGGGTTGGGATGGGGTTGCCCTGCTCTGCCAGCCCCAGCCCACACTGGCGTGGTGTCACTGTCCCCTGAGTTGGCCCAGGGGCTTACTTGTGGATCCCACCCACGAGCACTGAGAGCTCTGGAGAGCTCAGACAGGTTTGGAGCTGTGGCAGCAAGGCCATCCAGGCAGAGCTTCATCCCCTAGCATTTCCCAGGTCCTACAGGATCCTCCTCCTCCCTCCAACAGCATCTTCCCTTCTCCCTTCACAGTGGCCCCAGCACAGACCAGCCTTCCCCATGTAGTAACTTCCAGAGCATTGGTTATTGAACCCAGATACAACCACAGATATAATTCTCTGGGATGCAGCACTTTGTCCCGTCCCTTCCATGTGACCCCATTTCCTTTGGAAAAAAAAAACCCTGAAGCCCTTAAAACCCCTGTCTCTCCACGTGTCTCCCCCGCCTTGCAGAGGAGCTGGGAGCACTGGTTTCCTTTCTCCCAGCAAAATACCTCATTCTTTCTGCTGGTTATTTTATCTGATCTCTCCTCCAGCTGCCTCAGAGATTTCCTATTGTGGTCTGGCAATTCAGAGCCCTGTGAATCCTTTCTTTCCCTAATGGAGTTTCCTAGTAAATAGCTTTGAACTCAGATTCTTGTCTCAACAATAGATAAGCTTCTGCCTAACTGGCACTTCACAATTAACAGCATTATCCTGTTAAACCTGAAGAGCTGTAGGAAGGCTCAGCCATAATTTTAAATCTTTTTATTGCTTAGAAAGTGTTTACAAAGGACTACAGAAGTGGTAAATGAAGCCCAGTGCTGCATTCAGATGCTTGATTAGCTCAGCCACGTCAAAATGCCAATAATTCGGGTTCTGACCGTTTTGGATGGCATTTCTTAACCAGTAGCCTCAAAACATACAAGGTTTTTAGAAGGGGAGAAAAAGGGAAGGTTTGGGGAGGTTTGGGAAGGGAAGGTTTGGGAAGGGAAGGGAAGGGAAGGGAAGGGAAGGGAAGGGAAGGGAAGGGAAGGGAAGGGAAGGGAAGGGAAGGGAAGGGAAGGGAAGGGAAGGGAAGGGAAGGGAAGGGAAGGGAAGGGAAGGGAAGGGAAGGGAAGGGAAGGGAAGGGAAGGGAAGGGAAGGGAAGGGAAGGGAAGGGAAGGGAAGGGAAGGGAAGGGAAGGGAAGGGAAGGGAAGGGAAGGGAAGGGAAGGGAAGGGAAGGGAAGGGAAGGGAAGGGAAGGGAAGGGAAGGGAAGGGAAGGGAAGGGAAGGGAAGGGAAGGGAAGGGAAGGGAAGGGAAGGGAAGGGAAGGGAAGGGAAGGGAAGGGAAGGGAAGGGAAGGGAAGGGAAGGGAAGGGAAGGGAAGGGAAGGGAAGGGAAGGGAAGGGAAGGGAAGGGAAGGGAAGGGAAGGGAAGGGAAGGGAAGGGAAGGGAAATTAAAAGTTGATCAAAATCAGAAGATGGTGGTTCTCATCCCTGTGAATGCCGGGGTCATTGTCCTCAGTGAGGACACAGTTTCACCCCTCAGTGAGGTTGTGGCAACAAGTGACACACTGAGCACTGTGTGTTTGCAGGAGGGAGAAACCTCTATTGTTTCCCTTCTGGAACAATTGATGTGCTCCTGTTCTACATGGTTGCATTTCACACCACAAGTGTCTCCATCTCTGTGTCACCTCTCATCTGTCAGCTCCTGGTGTGTGTGAGCAACATCAGGTGGGAAGAGCACAAACAGCCTGGGTGTTTCAGATGCAGATTGATTTGTAAATCAGCTTTGCTGCAGCCAGGTTTGATGTCCTTGCTCTCCTTGGCGTGACTTCAGCCCCATTTCTGTGTGGAACCACATGATGCACTAAAAGCATGTGGAAGGATGGAAACCTCCTGGGGAAATCCATCACTTGCCAAGGCTTTGAGGAGAGAAGTGTCTGTGGAGCAGTTTAGTCATGCTCAATGAACTTATCACTGCAAATGTCAAGGAGAGGTCATCAAAAATACAACGGGCTCGTTACTCACTACCTGCTTTGCAACCTCAAAAGTAGATCTAATAACTTATAAATAAGGTGTTAAATGGTGGGTAAAATGACCGATGCCGGGCACCGAGTGGAAGGTGAGGGAGTAATGAGGCCTTGTGGCACATGAGGCCACCAGCACCCTGGAGAGCACCCCGGGAATGCTGCCAGCGGATCAGGGAGGTGATCCCTCCCCTCTGCCAGCACCGGGGGAAATATCTGCACTGCTGGGACAGGTGATGGGCTCCCGAGTACAGCAGAGCCACGGGCAAGCTGAAGTGGGGCAGTAAAGGGTCAGGAAGGTGCTAAAGAGACCGGGCTGTGGGGGAGCCTGAGAGCTGGGTCTTCTCAGCCTGGAGAGGGAAAGGCTTGGGGGATGGCATTACTACAGGTAATGAACTGACAGGTCAGTAAAGAAAATGGAGCCAGTCCCTTCCCAGTGCTGCCCAGTGCCGTGGCAGAAACATCCGTTTGGGAGCAGCTGAGGGCACTTGGTGTGTTCAGCTGGAGAAGAGAAGACTGAGGGGAGACCTCAGTGCAGTTCCAACGTCCTGGGCAGGGGCAGAGGAGGGGCAGGGACTGAGCTCTGCTCTGGGGGGACCAGGGACAGCACCCAGGGAATGGCTGGAGCTGTGTCAGGGCAGGGTCAGGTTGGATCTCAGGACAAGGGTCTTCCCCCAGAGGCTGGTTGGGCACTGACCAGGCTCCCCAGGGCAGGGGGCACAGCCCCAAGGCTGCCAGAGCTCCAGGAGGGTTTGGATGATCCTCTGGGGCAGAGGGGTGGCTCTTGGGGATGGGCCTGTGCAGGGCTGAGGGTTGGACTTGATGATCCTTGGGGGTCCTTCCCAACTCAGCACATTCTGTGATTCCGGTATTCTGTGAAGAGGCAAAGAGCACAAACTGTAATAAAAAAATTCCACTTAAACATAAGAAAAAGCTTTCTTATTGGTGGTTGAACACTGGAAAAGAATTTGAAGAGAGGATATGGAGTTTCCATCCTTTGAATAATAGAATCACAAAATCCTTAAGGTTGGAAAAGTCCTTTAAGATCACCAAGTCCAACCATCATCCCACCGCTATGTTTACCACTAAACCATGTCCTCGAGTGCCACACCCATGAGTTTTTTTTGACACTTCCAGGGATAATGACTCCACCACTGCACTGGGTAGCTGTGCCAATGCTTTAACAACCCTTTCCATGAAGAATTGTTTCCTAATATCCAATCTAAATCTTTTCTGGTACAACTTGAGGCCCTTTCCAGCTTGTCCTGTTCCTTTTTCCCTGGGGGAAGAGTCTGACCCACACCTGGCTCCCCCCCTCCTGTTAGGGATTTGGAGAGAGTGACAAGGTCCCCCCTGAGCCTCCTTTTCTCCAGGATATCTTTGGAGATATTCCAAACCATAATGAAAATCATCCTGGACCACACAAGCTGACCCTGCTTTGGGCAGGGGTTGGACTAGAAGGTCTCCATAGGTGCCTCTAACCTCAGTGATCCTGTGATTTTATGAACTTGAGAGCAGATAAGCAGCTGTAAGAGAGACAGTTGTAGTCAGGGCACTGACACCCCTGACCTGCACTGTACAAACCAGCTGTCTCTGCTACCAAAATCCTACAAATTCTGCACAGATGAGACTCCCCAGAGCTGGGTCTGGCAGCTCCAGCAGCCCCATTGGCAGCCAAAATACTAAACACCATTCTGCCAGTAATATTTAAAACACATGTCTGCTTGACAGTGCCATGGATCAAATCTGCTGAAGTGAATCCCAGCCCAGACCTCATCCCCACAGCTTTCCAGAGGCACAGAATATTGAGATTATCTAAGAGAATGGTAAAGTTATGATTGACAAGGTTCATGACCTAGAAATACCTCTATGGGAAAGCATTTTCTAGTAATAAATTGGGGTTTTAGTCCCACCAAGAAATATAAAAGATCTGATAGAAGTTGAAGCCAGATGAGCCAGTTAAGACCTAAAGTATATTGTGGTTTTTGGTAACAAAGACTGGAGTTACTGCAGTTATTTCTAAAGATGTGCCAGACTGACCACCACAGACAGTCCTTTAAAACTGTATTACTGAAAAGGTCTGTTTGAAACCAAGGACAGTTAAAACCTAATGCAGGGATTAGTGAGCATGAATCTGAACCATGTTTACTGGAAACTAGAGAAAAATTAACCCATCTGCCCCCAAATTGGTCCTATGCAGGGCCAGGATTTGGGCTCAGTGGTCCTTGTGGGTCCCTTCACACTTGGCCTATTACGTGTTTCTGATTCTGGGATAATCCCTCTGGACAGTTCCAGGGATTCCAGAAACACTCACTTTCTTATTTGTCCCTCCCATCCTCTGGTCCAGTTTTCACAATTAAGTGAAATTTGACCATATGGAGGAAGAGAAACTGAAGCAAAGTCACAAAACTTGTTCCTGCAGGACTTTCTCTTGCTAAAAACAACCAAGAGTGGAGGAGCCAGAGGAGAATTCTGAGGGACCTGCGGGCCACTTATTCAAGGGCACTCAAGGTGTCCATGTGAACCTGGGCTCCTCTCACAGTTTGCTCAACCCTTTGGGATCAAATCCTTCGGGATCAAATCCTTTGGGTGTTTCCAGCTGTCTGTGTGTTTAAGGAGTGCCTGGTTCCCAGATGGAACAGTGCCCAAGCAGAGATGTCCAGTGTGTTGTCACCTGAATAAATAAGCTCTGATTTAATCCTGCCTGTAAACAGACACTCCACGTGCTGTGCAGGGAGAGGAGTTTCAGGGAGATAAAGCAAGACTTCTCAAAACCAAATCATGTCAAGTTAATCTTCTTTTTATTTTTTTGCTGTGTTTTGTGGCCAGGGAGGAATAACTTCTGTTAAGGCTCATGACCTCAGCAAGATTTCCAGCAGTTTCTAAGAAAATAATGTGAGTTTAATTTGAGAAGCATGTTGTTAATGAACCTCTCTGGGGTAGATGTGTGACCAGGAAGGGGAACCAAAGATGAACTGCTGTGATTCTGAATTTAGTCTCCTTGTTACTGGTGGAAAAGGAATTTGCTTATTAAATTTGCAGGTGATATGAAGCTTGGATGACCAGAAGTCTATTAGAGAATGGGATTAGAATTTAAAATGTTCTTGACAAATTGGAGAAATAGCCTGAAAATAAATTGATTAAATGGAGAAAAATGAGATGTGTTGGACTAAAACAAGAATGTTAAAAATCCTTGTATGTGTTAGAGAACAATTGGACAGTTTCTCGGAAAACTAATAAGGAATGACAAAGGATCACCAACTTCACATGAACCAGGAAAAGTAAACTATCACAAATTTGTGTGAACAAGAGAAGTTGACTTGGAAGAATCCAGGGAATCCACTCTGTGGTGCTCAGATCTCTCTCAGAAACATGACCCAGGCCTGAGAAGGATCCAAGTCACTCAGAGAGAGCACAGGGTGCTAAAATGACAATAATCAAAGGTAAAACAAGTTTTATAGAGAAACATAAAAGAAATGGCATTAACTTGAAGAGTAAAGTTAAGGGAACACACTGGAACAGCATTGTCATAAAGAGCTGTGGCAGAAAAAAGGGCATTTTCTCCATGTCCCTGGAACAGAAAAGAAGAAATTGGTCAGAACAGCAGTGAGAAACACCCAGTGAAACAGCTCTTCTTGGGGGAAAGGGGAGTATCAATGACAGGGTTATAAGAACAGCAGAGGAGACATCAGAGTATCCACCCTGTACAGCGAGAGCACCACAGGAAAGATTTCTAGAAATCTCCTCTCACCCTCCATTGCTACAGTCTCACCCCTCTCTAAGGATCTGGACAAAGCATTCGTTCCTTGCTGAAAGCCTGTGTGGAAACCAAAGGTCATGGAAGTTTATCAGGACTCCCTTATCTAATGGTTTTATTACAGTGAGAAAGAGGAAGAGTTGTTTTCCACCCCACAGGGCAGCTACCGAGTCCAGTTCTGGCAGCCACTCGGCCATGGATTTTTTGACCCTACTTTGCAGCATTGAATACTGAATACACCAGTTTTACAGAATTCTCCCTTCTTGGGGAGAGAGATCAACATCCAGGTGGAGGCATTTTAACTCAACTTCATTGATAAAAGAGGCCACTTATTTGATTTCTCTCTGCACTCAGACAGGACATTGTTGCTGTGGTTGTGCTCGCAGTGGGACAGTGGTTTTTGGGTGCTTGGGGATAACGTCCTGAAAACCTCCAAACTTTCAAATCTCCAAACCTCCAAGTGTTCAGGTGTCCCTGGTGGGTGGACGTGGAGCAGGGGGCGGGGGCTCTGAGGTTCCAGCAGCTCCCGGGAGCCCATGAGGGTCCAGCAGCCATGGTTTGCTCCTGCCTGGACACGTTTGTCACCTTTACAGATAACCTACATTTGCAGGCTCAGCAGAAGGGGAGCAGACTCCTATTATAATATTCTTCTTCCATCTGGAATTTTAAGTGAACTACAGAACAGAGTCTTCTGCTTTCTTAAGCATTTTCCTCTCCTTTCTTGAATCATGCTGAGATTTCCTGTGAGTGCTGTGAGCTGTAATTATCATCTGCAGATCACTGGGTTTGCTAAGCTGGTTCTTAAAGGGATTTTTTTTCTATGAATTTCAGATGACCAAGAACAAAATTATAATCACCTGATACTAGACAGTGCCACCCAGACACCTACACATGGTAAGAGATAACGAAGAGCAAAATTACACACAGTGTAACTTTCCTCTGCCAGCCAGTAACATTTACTGGTGTCAAAGTATGTTTAATGTTAATAGAAATGTTCCTATGGCAATGCTGCATGACTGATGCTTTCCATTAACATTAAATATAGGACCATATTTTTCAAGAGTGTGCACAATGAAATATGGCCCAGGCTTTTATAATTGTGCCGACCAACCTCATGTTCCCCCGTGTCTGATTGCTCCTTTCTCTCTTCCACATCAGCAAAGTGGTGTCAGATGTAACCAGACAAACCAGGAAAAATGATAATCAAAGAAAAGTTCATTTTGTCAGCTAAGCCGTGACTTCCAGTGCTGCTTGGGCATCTGTGCAAGGGCAGTTTGAAGGACAGGTAACACAGGACAAGGCTTCCTAAGCTGATGTGGTTTTGGCACAAGAATATGTGGCCGGAGTTGGGGTTCATGGCTAAACTCAGGCTGTCCAACCCCTGCTCGCATGGGACTGGTTGGAATAACCTGCTGAAGGCCCTGACTCACTGCTCAACATCACTCGAGTTCCCACTATCCAGGACAGACAGACCATGAGGGATTCAGGGCTGCCCCTGCCCAGTGCCACGGACAGAACCTCCTCTTCCTAAACCACTTACAGTGGTTGCTCTCACACCCTTCCAACCCCCCCTATTTTACTGTGCAAACATGACTTTTCTCTGACCCAGGGACTTATGGAACCCCGAGCACCTTTCATGTCCCTGCAGTCAGCACAGACTGAGCAGCACTGCCTGTCCCCATAACCTCGGAGGTGCCGCCTCAGGAGATGTCTGGGGCAGCCTCTCATCACAAACCTGTCTGCTCACCCCTCTAAAGGGGAGAGCAGCCCCTCCAGATTTTTTCTAGAGCTTCCAGGGACTGGTCTTTTTACCCAAACAGCTTCACATGTTTGAAGCTCCTGCCAGTGCTCTTGCTCAGCTCTGAAAACACGAGTTTCATGTCTCATGAAACATGTTTTAGCAGCAGGTTTTGGCACCTCTCTCCCCACCCCTCTTGACCTAATAAGGGATGCCCCATGTCATCCTGGAGCCAGTTTCGGGACTCTTCAACGACAGTCCTTTGTTTTGCACTTTGTTTCCTTCAGCTCATCCCAGCCTGGAGAGATTTCTTTGCTTTTCCCATGGCCAGAAACCTTATCCCTCTCTGCTCAGCCCTGTGCCCACAGGCCTTGTGCCTCCCCTACCCTCTCTCCCTCCTCCTTTATGTTTTCTTGGCCCCAGATCAGCAGTTGAGTGCGGGCAGTGACCCCCCTCCACCTCCAGATCAATCACCCACAGCTCCCTGGCTCCATCCAAACTCAGACCAGTGGTTCCTCCATCTCTGGGCAATCAGACCCCCCTCTGAATGACCCCTCAGGTCCTCTCTGCTTTCTTCCCTCTTCTGCTGCTTCCTTGTCCTGGTCCTGTCCCTGTTCTTCCCTGCACCTTTACCCTTGGAATGTGATCTATTCTTCCAGCTTGCAGCTGGAATCTTCCTCCTGCTGGGGAACCAGGAAGAGATTGGTAGATCTCATCTCAATGTGCACTTCTTGCAGCTCGGACTCTGTATGTGTTACTTGGTTTTATCCTGGTGATCATTTTTAATTCTGAAACTTCATCCTGTTAACTATTCTGGAGTTGATTTACTGCGGGTTGTGTCCATGTATGGGAATTTCCAGGCTGCTGAAAAGAAAAAGGTGGGAGAACCCTTGGAAAGGTCACCTAAAATCTTTGGTGTGTCTCCTTCCTAGAGGGTGGGTCAGGACCTCCTCAGCCTGCAAGTTACTTTCACTTGTAAGTCAACATTATTGGGATTTCTTTTTCTGCCTTCCACAAACCACAGGAGAAACAGTGTCAGCTTTAAATCTGGTTGTGCCACAGGAATTTTTATCAAACCTGAATCAACAGCCTCAAATGTTCATCAGACATTAAACTCACTCTGTTTACCTTTTTACCTTCCTGAGGAAAAAAAGAAGGGAAAGACAGAGAAATAGCGTCGAAATTGTGTTTTGTTCTTCTTTGTTTTACTACTTGCTCTTAAAATCTGTCACCTGCTGGTTCTGAGCTGCCCCAGCAGAGCCAGGTGAGTCCTGTTTCCCTGCTCAGGAGTTTCAGTGCAGCTCCATCTTCGTTCAATAACTCAAGGGAACAACATGTGCTCAAACAACTCAACTTCCCTCTGGCCCCAGCAGCTGCTTTGCTTTCTTATGTACTTAATAGACAAAAATGAAGGCAGATAAACTCATGATCTTGGATTCCTTGCGTTTCCTGAGTCTTAATAATTTGATTGAATAAAGTGACTTGGATGAGCTGACTACAAATAACTGTGTGATTCAGAGTTCCATTTTATTCCTGAGTTATCCATATGGCCATGGGCTCTTTTGTTCCTTATATTCACATGTGCTGTTGCTGGGAAGCCATTGCTCTGTGAGTCTGAAGAGATATTTGGACCTTTTAAAGAAGGCATCAAAAGAGTTTGCAGTGTTCAGAGTCACTGCTGCAATTCTGAGCGAACCCGGCAAGGCCTCAGGGTTAATTTAATCCCGTCCTGGGTAGGACAGGGTGTGCATTTTCTGGGGGATTGTGCAAATTTCCAGGGGGACATAAGCTGCCTTTCTGAGCATCCTGTTCATGAGCTCTGTCCCTCATCCTGTAGTGCAGGAGGGAAAGAAGTTGGTGTGAGGGTCAGGACATGCCTTTCTTGCACGTGGCCTGGGGTCAGTTCACTTTTAACTCAATAAACGTCCTTCTCTGCCAGCACAGAGCAAGCAGGGCAGCGGCTGTGGGTGACCTGCCACCAAACAAACGACACCTCCTCTTTTTCTTTCTTTCTTTCTTTCTTTCTTTCTTTCTTTCTTTCTTTCTTTCTTTCTTTCTTTCTTTCTTTCTTTCTTTCTTTCTTTCTTTCTTTCTTTCTTTCTTTCTTTCTTTCTTTCTTTTTCTTTCTCTTTCTTTCTTTCTCTTTCTTTCTTTCTTTCTTTCTTTCTTTCTTTCTTTCTTTCTTTCTTTTTCTT
>VXAY01000446.1:469374-522588 GCA_013399855.1 Oxyruncus cristatus | reverse complement strand
TCCTTCCTTCCTTCCCTCCTTCCTTCCCTCCCTCCTTCCTTCCCTCCTTCCTTCCCTCCTTCCTTCCCTCCTTCCCTCCCTCCTTCCCTCCTTCCTTTTTCTTTCTTTCTCTCTCTCTCTTTTCCTGGCTTTCCTTCTCCTGGAGGAACTCCCACAGGGACTGTCCCACCCAGCAGGGATGCTCTGACCTGGGTGTGTGAAGGGTTAGCTGTTGGAATCTTGAATTCCTATCAGGATGAGAGCTCAGCTTCTCTCTCTCCCTTTCCCCACCACCACAGGAATTTCACAGGTCTCTTACCTTCACCTGTAATTCTAGAATGTATAATTACACTGAGCCTCCAAACTGCCTCCACCCTGGGACTGGGCAGAATCCCAGAGGATTCCCACAGAATGGGGGATGTGGCAGAATTCCCTCCCCCAGCTATGGCAGATGTGGAGCCCAGGGCTCTGCAGGAGGAAGGAGGAAAGCAGAGTCCCCTTTTTCCTTCTTCTCCTGGCTAGGCCTGTCCAAAAGCAGAGAAAAATGCACCAACCTACTTGTTTCCCCAAAGGTCATGGGAATCACAGGAGGAACTTTGTGTGAAGGAATGATCCAGTTGTGCAATGGGTCAGCCATTCCACTCTTTTGGGAATCATAACAGGATCTCAGTGTCCTGGTATGATCCAGATGTGCAGTGGGGCAGCTGTTCCACCAAACAACATTCTGGGAAAAACCCACTGTACCAGGAACATTGTCTTTGTTGAGCTGAGAAAGGCAGAGGACGGTCAACATCTATTTCCATGGGCTGATGCCCCGATGTTTCTGTTCTTCTGTCTGTAGATGCCACAGAGGAACTAATTCCAGGGGATAAGAACAACCTCTGCTCACGAGGAATCAGGAAAAAGTACAAAAAAGCAGATTTGCCCTCAGCTCTTGATGCTGTTCTGCTTCAACTGCAGGTTCCCAGGGTTAAACCCCCAAGGGTCTCTGCTCTGACCTCGCATGGGAAGTGTCACTCCTGGGGTACAACTTCTCCATGCAGAGGGTCTGCCCATGGCAGTGCTGTGATTCCTCGGAACTCTTCTGATGCAGGAAGGAAGAACTGCTAATTACTGGTGGGGTTGGGTGTAATCTGCTCTGTCAGGCTGATCTCACCTCATTAGCACAGTGCTGTCTGCAGCACAGAGGCAGGAGAAAGGCTCCCTTCCCTCCTTGCCTTGCGGGTGCTGAGGGGGGTAATGTGTCTGGAAAAAGTGGTGTGTTGAGGAGGACAATTCCCAGTGGAGATCAAGTGGAGTGACCACAGGGAAGTGAGTCAGGGGAAGTGTCCAAGGCCAGGTTGGACGGGGCTTGGAGCAACCTGGACTAGTGAAGGTGTCCCTGCCCATGGCAGGGGGTGGGTTGAAATGGGCTTTCAGGTCCCTTCCCACCCAAACCAGCCTGGGATTCTGTGATTCCGTGGCTCTGCCAAGCCATGCTCTGCAATAGCAGCATTTAAATTCCCCCGTTGAGGGCTGTGAATGACCCACCCTGACTTTGACCACCCCATATCTTAAAGAAATCCTTGATTTTTTTTCTGCTCTCAGGACATTCCTGCTCCTGCTTCCCTTCCAGGACACCAAATGTCCCATTCCAGAGGTATCTCCAGTCCTCTAGAAACCTCAGCCTAAATTCTAAATTTTCAGTGACAGACTTCAGACCCCAGTCCCACTGAAATCAGAATTTTGGTGTGGGTTTCCCGAACTCCAGACTTTATTTCTACGTCAGCTGCAGATTTGAGCTGCCAATGAAAAACTCTGCAGCAGTTTTAGGATATGTGGTGATTTGTATGTAAAAGGTGAGTGGGAGGGAGCGAGTCCCAGGCTCTGAGCACATTCCATTTTATGTATGAAATGCAGTGAAATCTTTTGATACATTAATTTATCTTGCTTAGATATTCAGTCTTCTTAAAAAATAAGCACATAAAATTATTTTCCTATAAAAACATTAAAATACGAAGAAAAAAACCAAGCTGGGGGCACAAAAAAAGAACAAAAAAAGGCAGTGTAGCATCAGCTGTAACAGAAATATATGTTGACTGCCTGGGCTTAGTTTCTGTAAGACTTACTGCTTTATTTTTTACTGCTACTGAAGTTTAATCTCATTATATTTAGCACATATATAATTATCCTACCCTAAAGAGGATCTAAGAAACTTTTTTTGTTTACATCTATATAAATACCAAGCACATTTCCAAATAATATAATTAATAGGAAGTCCATATCAGAATTTTTATGTCAGTTAATTGCATTTGACAATCAGCTCAAAAAATACTTGGTAAACAACAATTAGCAGCAAATTAATTCAAGTCATTAATTTGGCCAAGTGTTTTTCCAGAGATGGTGCCTGGGATTGCTCTGATGGAGCCAAATTTCATTTTATAGCTGTGCTAGTGTGAACTTTCATCAGATTCCTATAAATATATGGATGTATGTGTGTGTGTTATATTTTTTTCTTTCTTTCTTTCTTTCTTTCTTTCTTTCTTTCTTTCTTTCTTTCTTTCTTTCTTTCTTTCTTTCTTTCTTTCTTTCTTTCTTTCTTTCTTTCTTTCTTTCTTTCTTTCTTTCTTCCTTTCTTCCTTTCTTTCTTTCTTCCTTTCTTTCTTCCTTTCTTTCTTTCTTCCTTTCTTCCTTTCTTTCCTTTCTTTCTTTCTTCTCTTTCTTCTCTTTCTTCTCTTTCTTCTCTTGAAAAAATCCAGGGCATCTTCCTTCCCACACAGTAATAGGGCTTTGGAGGATAAATTTCTGAAAAAAATCCTTGCATCAATTTTCTAACATCAGACCAGAAGCTTCAATTTGGGCCAATCCCAGATGAAATGAAATGATTCCCCATTCTGTCACATCTCCTCCAGCAATTTGTCAAGAGTTTTGTGTCTATTGTGTTTAAGATACTGTTTACAAAATCATAACAATTAAGAACTGTTTAAATTAGATTTATCCCCAGTAGAAATATATGTGAGAAAATGGAGCAATAACCGCCAGAACAAACAGCCATAGGATGAGCTGATGCTCTCCAAGGCAGCAGGGAAGGGGGAGGAGCAACCAGGGGGTCTGACAGGACTGGACCACAGGACATGAGCTTTTTGGTGCCTGTAAGTTGCCATTTGGGATGGGGCTGTCCAGTGATGATTCATGCTTTGCTCCCCAGCTTTGCAAAACGAAGGATACGGACTGTTATGTTGCAACACGGATCCAGTTACAGAATTCAAGCAGGGTGGAGCAAAGGCTTCAGTGACTCAAGGGTCAGCATTGTCCTGTCTTGCCCCCAGAATTGGCTGAGAATGTCCCACAGTGCAGAGCCAGAATGTGTGCCAGGACGTGTTGGTTTGTTGGGGCCATGGTTTCACTGACATGATGTGACCTTTGATGACATGTGTGCTGACCTTCCTTTAGGCACAGAATCATAGAAATCAGAATGGTGTTGGTTGGAAGGGACCTTAAAGACCATATAGTTCCAACTAGACCAGAAGCTCTGGCTGTTCCATCACTGGAAGAGTCCAAGTCTGGGTTAGAGGGGGCTTGGAGCAACCTGGGATAGTGAAAAGCGTCCCTGCTGGAACTGAGCAGTCTTTATGGTCCCTTCCAACCCAGACCATTCCCCAATTCTGTGCCTTTCCTTGCTGAACCAGCTCCTGCTCCCTGCAGCCACAAGTTCTGAGCATGAGGCACTTGCAGAAGCTGTTTTCTGCATCCCCATGGAAATGCAGCAAATTCAGGATCTGCCCTTTGCTCTGATTGCCAGGTGCAATTCCACTATCTGTAGTTTTTCCTTTGATTTTAATTGGCAACATGATTCCTGTCACCCTGTATGGTGGTGTGTATCTATGCAAGGGTCAGTTAAGCACTTCTTTTGCTCCTGTTAATGCCCCCTGGATGATCCAATTCAAGGATATTATCCTGCTGGGTCATACATTGTCATATTCAAGGGCACACCCCGCAGGATGTTCCTTGTTCCTCTTTCCCTTTACTCCTTCAGTTGCTGCTCAGTTCTCAGCCATGAGCCCTGAAACCCCCAATCCCAGCACCATCCTGAGGGCAGAGGTTTTTTTTCCCTGACTGAATTTCAAATCCTACATCTCCAGCTCTTCTAAATGAGGGAAGATACTCACTAGAGAGCTACTGATATACACCACAGAGGATCTGACCTGGAAATGTAGGAGCCTCTTTGAGCTTCGTCATGAGAGATGTGAAGTACTATTAATAACAGTGTTTGTAACATAGAAAAAACAAGTGTGACAACACAAACACTGAAAATATATGTTATAAATTTTAATTTGAGTCTGTGAACATTAATTCTTTGCCTTCTACAACAGTGTGGCGCTTCAGGATGGGCCTGGGAGGTCTGAGTTGTGGTTCAAAGGCTGCAGAACGTCATCAGTGCTCCCAGATTTTCCCAAGGAATGAGGTCTTTGTAAGAACTTTCGTCAGAATCCAAGAAGATTTTAAGTGTGAGCCTTCAGAAGATTGAGCAGGGGCAGTGCTGGGTAGCATGGTGTGCTTTGATGGAGGGCTGAGATGTGCCAAGCTGAAGCTGAGCAGCAGAAGGTTGGGTGGTATCAGCTCCTCCGAGGTGACATTGTTTGCTTTCTCTGGGTGAATGTTTTAAAAGGCATCTGTTGCAATGTCTTGCAGAATTCGCACAACATATGTGCAGACTCAAATGTAAATCTGCAGCACATCCCTTTTACCACTTGAGCTTAGTTTAAAACTTTGCCATCAATTCACTTTTTGGGGGGGGCTTGGATATCATCTGCTCCTGTCCTTGAACATGAAAGATTTTGTGCTCACATAAACACACTTGGAAACTGTCTTCCAGGCACAGGGGCAGAGCAAGATGCCACCAAACTTCAAGTCTAATCTCCACAAGTCTCTAGAAATCCTGAGACTTCTGAGCCCTGAGCTTGCAGACTTTGCAAAGCACTGGCAGTGAAACGAGGCTTCTCCTCAGCTCAGAGGGTTTTTCTTTCCCTCGCAGGCTAAAAATCAGAGAAGTGAATCCAGATGTCTTCTCAGAGCTCAGCTGTCCTTGCAATCCCCAGGCACAGAGGGAAAACAGGGCCCCAACACCCGTGGGGGTGACACCCCAAACACAGGCCCCAGATCTTCTTTGGATCTGGGATGGAGCGGGAAGCACATCAGTCCACAGTGTGGGCAGTGCTCTGGCTCCTCAGGTGCAGAGCTCCAGGATGGCACCTTCTCCAAACTTTTGCAAGAGCCTGATGTGAACTGATCAGGAGCCTCTCTGAGCCTGGCCCAGGAGGCTTCTGGTTCCCACAGAAAGACAGCAGGGTTTGGAGTGGCCTGACAACCCTGCTCATGAAGAAGAAAAGAGGAGACTGAGGGGAGACCTCAGTGCAGTTCCAACGTCCTGGGCAGGGGCAGAGGAGGGGCAGGGACTGAGCTCTGCTCTGGGGGGACCAGGGACAGGACCCAGAGAATGGCTGGAGCTGTGTCAGGGCAGGGTCAGGTTGGATCTCAGGACAAGGTTCTTCCCCCAGAGGCTGGTTGGGCACTGACCAGGCTGCCCAGGGCAGTGGGCACAGCCCCAAGGCTGCCAGAGCTCCAGGAGGGTTTGGCTGATCCTCTGGGGCAGAGGGGGGGACTCCTGGGGATGGGCCTGTGCAGGGCCGGGAGTTGGACTGGATGAATCTTGTGGGTCCTTCCCAACTCAGCACATTCTGTGATTCTGGGATCCTGTGAAATGCACAGTCCTTGGTAGGTGTGCAAGAACAGAGGTTACAGCTCCCCATGGTTCCCTACTGCCTTCCTGAGCTCACAATGCCAATTCTGGGGGGAATTCTGGGCTGTGCTGTGCCGGTACCAGCCCTGGCAGAGAGCTGTGTCACCACTTGCTGCTCAGGAGAGGAGGAAGTGCTGCAGAGCTGAGGCCTCTCCTGCTGAATTAATCAGAGACATCAGCAGAATTTTAAGACGTTGCACTGACTGTAAAAAGGTGTGGTTCTTCCCAGCAAAGAAAATTTAGAACCCAAGAGAAATGGCATTGCTGGGTGAGGTTTCCATCCCTGTTGCATGTGCAGGGGGAGATTTATCTCCTCTATGTTCCCCTGCAAATACCTGTGCAAAGAGTTCTCACAGTGGATGGTGGATCAGAGGGGCATGAAATGGCCTGTGGCTGCAGGGTGGGGGTAAGGAAAATGGGGACTAATAAGGTAATCCCAGCAACCACAGTTCATTTTCCAGGCGTCATCTCCAGTTGCCAAGAATGTAGAGCTGGACTGGAACAAGTGGGAATGCTGGGAACACAGCAGTGCACAACCTCAGCTGCCTGGCAGGGAATGGGAGATCTTTTTATTTATGCACTGATAATTGATTATGTCCTGCATCCTCCATAGGAGCCAACAAACAGCACAAACAAAAAGGAGAGAGAGCAGAAAAAAGCATGGCTCAAATATATTGCAGGAGTTAAAAACTGCTAAGAAACTTGGGCTGAACTGAACATAAATTGCACAAGATATTTCTCCTTAGTAGAGTCCCTCAGTTCTCTGATCTCCCCCTCAAACTACATTATGCAAAAGACATCTGAAATTAGCTTTGGTCATTTCAGTTTATCACTTTTGTTGCTGAATGATGGGCAGTGGATTTCAAGGTGACTTCTCATTTGCCAAAAGCATTACAGCCTGTTCCTGTCTGACTGGATAGAACAGGCAGGGAGAAGATGAACTGATTCTGCACCAGCCCATCAGATAATTGTGTGGCACTTAATTTCACACACCTCATGCAAGTAGTCCTGCTCTGGCACTGAGCACAAATTCCATACATAGGACTGGGCTTATTGCAGCATGTCCAAACCTGCATGAAAATGGAGATCAGATACAGGTTCTGGCTGAGAAATCTGCAAAGAGATGTTACCCCAGGGTCCTTGCCACACAAGCACAAAGAGGAGTAGGGACATAGTTTTGATGGTGATACAGTCTCTGTTTATTGGATTATATCTAATCAATAGTTTCCAGCCCCCAGATGAATATGATGCACTCCCTAATCCTTCAGTCGGTCTATTAGACATGGATTGACGTCTTCAGCAGGGAAATAATGTTCTCAGAGCAATGACACTCCAGCTATGTGCTCACTTGGGGCTATGTTCTTCTTGCCAGACAATCACCCTGTTCTAGGAGTACAGAGATGTACATAAGCAGTAGGAACACAAGAGTTTATTAAGATGGTTATTGCCTTGCCAGGAGAAAATTTTCTCTATTGCTAAATTCTGTAAGAAAGTGCCTTGGAATTTCTTAGAACTGGGAAAAAAATGATGCTGTGGCAGAGAACTGGGCTCTTCCTTTGGCTGAGCACAGAGGGCAACATGCAGTTGCTTCCAGAAATATGTGAAGTCCCTGTTCATGACAGAGCAGCTTTCCTCCTCACCATGCTGTGCTGGCAGCATTGGGAATCCCACAGGATGGAGGATCCCACAAGATGGAGGATTCCACAGGATGAGGGATCCCATGGGATGGGGGATCACAAAGGATGGAGGATCCAACAGGATGGGATATCCCATGCTGGTGCCAGACTGGTGCTCGAGAGCAGGGGAAGCTGTTCCTCCCCTCACACTCACACCTTGGGCGTAGCTGGGAAAGAAATCACTGCTGAGGGTTTGTTCTGCAGGAAGCTCCACTGGGAGGAAATTCATGGAGCAGCAGAGTGTAGGGAATCGGTGTGCCAGGGAGAGGAAAGAGCAAGAGCTGGGTTTGGGGACATGGTGGTTGTAATTCGAATCAATACATGGCTGACATAGACACAAAAAAAAGCCAAAGCAATCATTTGGCAACACCCCCCAGATGTAATGAACAGCACAGGAAACGGGGCTGTCTCTCCTTTATAAAGATTATCAACAAATTAGGCCATTTAAAGTGAGCCAATCTCACAGCATTCTTGTTATTGCCTTGCTAAGAGCTGAAATCAATACAGGCTGTGGTCTGTGATTCTCTTAAATGATCTCAAAATCAGTATTTCCCTTGTCTGTAGAAAGCAGAAGAAGTGTTCCTGCTTCTGTTGCACTTTCATTGCTCCTACTGTTGTTGCCTTTACCAAAAGGAAAGGTGTCACCTTGGATTAGTCAATCACTGTGGTTTAACCCCAGCTGGCAAATAAACGCCATGTAGTCACTTCACTGCCCCATCTGCAGGTTGGGGGAGAATATCAGAAGATTGAATGTGAGAAAACTCCTGGGTTGAGATGAAGAGAATTTAATAGTTTACAACAGTCTTTAACAGTTCCAATGTCCTGGGCAGGGGCAGAGGAGGGGCAGGGACTGAGCTCTGTTTTGGGGGGATCAGGGACAGGACCCAGGGAATGGCTGGAGCTGTGTCAGGGCAGGGTCAGGTTGGATCTCAGCAAAAGGTTCTTCCCCCAGAGGCTGGTTGGGCACTGACCAGGCTCCCCAGGGCAGTGGGCACAGCCCCAAGGCTGCCAGAGCTCCAGGAGGGTTTGGATGATCCTCTGGGGCACAGGGGGGGACTCTTGGGGATGGGCCTGTGCAGGGCTGAGGGTTGGACTCCATGATCCTTGGGGGTCCCTTCCAGCTCAGCACATTCTGGGATTCTGTGACTCTGTGACATGAGACCTCTGGTAGGTCCTACCTCACTCCTTTCAGCCCTTGGTGGGTGTCTGAGATGCCCTGGAATGACCCAAATGGTTCAGGTGGCTCTGAATTGAGCACTGGGCTTGTAGCTGTGTGCGAGCTCTGTGAGAGGAGGGCTCTGACCGTGCTGCCTTTGGGAAATCATGGCCAGGGCTGTGCTGGAAGGCAAGGCTGAATCAGCCTGTCTTTGAGAAACTCATGTGCAACATGAAGGGTGGGTGACAGGAGGTTTTAAACATTCTGGGGAAGTCACAGTGGGAGAAAAGTTGTGAAGGCAGCTCTGGATCCCCACAGACAGATGCACAGGGAGCTGCTGGGCTCATTTCTAGGCAGCAGAGAGCACCAAGGACACAGTGAAATGAGAAACTCGGAGAGGAGGAAAATGTTCTGCTGTCCAACAAAGAGGGCTCCACACAGGAGGAAGGCAGCAGGGGAGGGACTGGCCTGACTACTGCAAATATTTTATGAAAGAAACAATTCAACCTCTAACCCAGGTCTAGAAAAATGTCTATGAAATACCTACACTGTATTTGGGTGGATTTGTCTTTAATTTTTTTGGGAGGTGGGAGAAGTTGGCAAATGAATTGACACGGCACAAACCCAACACATTTGCTGAGGTGAAATTCCCCTGCTGCTCTGTTACTTTTGGTCAGAATCTGTGCTTTGGTCTCAACCAGATCGTGGTTCAGAGGAGCTCAGAGGGGCCTGGAGGCTGGTGAGGGCATATTGAGCACATTTTAGGGCTGTACAACAGGAACATGTGAACCCCAGGTTTGGACATCCTGCTGCTCCCCAGCTATTGCAGAGGATTTAGCCTTATGATTGATTCCGTTTTCAGGCCATATTTGAAGTGGCCACTGGCTTGGCCTTTTGATGAAGCTGATGCAACCCCATCACTCCTATGAGCTCCCACAGAGCCCACTGCAGTCTGTTCTAGTTTTGCTTCCCAGAACTGAAGTTCTTGCTTTGTTAAACACTTTCACATCTTCCTATTTTAATATCTGAAACCTGGGAGTTACAAATGCAATTCAACAGGTTCCTGTCCCTTGGTTGAGCTGATGAAAGCTCATTTTCCAGCTTGCAGCAAAGGAACAAGGGCTCAAAACCTTGCAGATAGTCTGGACTTGAATTTTAGCATCTAGGCTCAGTGCTAATCTTTATTGCCAGTGCCCTCAGCTTTAGATCCTGACAGAGGGCACTGAGACACTGGCTGGGGACTCCCTCAGTGACCAACAAAATGAACATCAGTAGAGGGGCACTTTCCACCCCTCAGGTGTGGGGCACCCTCATGCACCCTCCACCCCTCAGGGAGAGCACTTTCCTACCTCAGGGACAGCACTTCCCTGCCTCAGGGACTTCTCAAACACCTTGCCTGGTCATCTGACTGCAACCAGATATGCTCCCTTAGTCCCACTTCACACTGCCCTGGGTGCAGGGGAAGCAGGAGCACCCCCAGATCCCACCAGAACCTCTGGGGCCATGGACCTGTTCCCCAGGAGCCTCCAGGCTTATGGCATTAACCACAGGTATTAACCAGAGGTCTGGCACAATGAGAAAGCAATTTGATGATCAGCCCCAGTTTAAGTGACCCCATAGACTTGTTTCTGTGTCTCTGGGGGTGGGCAGAGCACCGTTTGTGGGGGTGCAGATGGCTGATGCTGCCTGAGCTGGTTCAGGCTGCGCTGGGGTCAGTCCACAGCCCCCGTGGTGAGTGAGTGACTGACAGCCCAGATCCCCCTCCCGCCGTGCTCCCCGTGCTCTCGAGGCAGCAGTTTGCTTCTCTCCATAATCACTGTGGACAAGGAAACATCTCCACAGGATCCATTTCTCTGCTCTGCTGGTGCCAGGTTGAATTGTGTCCAGGATCCTGTCACTGGGGCTGGCTCTGGTACAGCTTCCCTGCCTGCTGGAAGTTGGGAATGACTTGCCTCTCTCCTCTCACTTCAGTGCACACTGTAGACCTGCCTTTCTCTGTATTTTTTTTTTTTTGCAGACAAGCCACGAATGAACAACATCCTCACTTCTGCCACCGAACCCTACGACCTGTCCTTCTCCAGGTCCTTCCAGAACCTCTCTCACCTCCCACCATCCTACGAGTCTGCTGTCAAGACAAACCCAAGTAAATATTCTTCTCTGAAGAGACTAAGTAGGTGTCAGCTCGTTTCATTTCCTTTGTATCTCTTTGTTTTGAACTTCACTGGGCTCAGTGTTCAGGCAATAACCTCCTCCCTCTGCTCTGCTCTCCCGGGTTGGCATCTCCAGTAATGATTCCTTTGGCTGTTGCTTCCCATCAAGGATGAGGAGAGGGAGAGTCATTTCATTACTGGAGAGTATCTGTGGTTATTTGCTTACTGACCTCCTTGCTGCACTGCACTCCTCCACCTCAGACTGCTCCTGACGGAGTTTGCTGAGAATCCTTTTTTTCTCTGCTGGAGTCCAGGAGGGGGCTCAGAGTTCACCTTGGCACCCCAGGGCAGGTCTCTCCATCCCCAGGGGTAGCTGGAATCAGACAACAACAGAAAGAGCTGCTGAGATTATTGGGAGCATCCTCGTCAGGGGGTGACACCTCTGGGCAGTAAGCGATCCCTGTGTTCCACGGGGTGTGTGCCCACAGCAGGTCTTGGCCTGTGCCATACACTGATCCAGTGTTTTGGGTATTCCAGCACATTTCCCCATTCACACAGGTCAGGATCTCTCCTTTCTTGCTCTTTTATGCCCTGTTCTGCCAACAGTCCTGTAATGCTGCAGTTCATTGCCTTATTGATGACAAACTTCAGCTCCAGTGGGATTATGAAACAAGGGATTTTTGCGCAGGCAAATGCTCTGTCCAGACTCACCCTGGGTCTGTAGTTGGATGTCTCCATGTGTCGTGGTTTTAACCCCCAGGGATTTCAAATACCCACCAAAAGCTGCTACATTCCCCTTCCCTCTGCAACTCCACAGAGAGAGAAAAAAAACAGTCAAAGAATTCCTGAGTAGAGATAAGAACTGGGAGACTTGCTTACTGACTAATTTTCACGGGCAAAACAGACTCGAAGTGGGGGTAGAACTTAAATTTATTAACAAACTAAAAGCTAAATTCCTTGCTAACAGAATAAGAGCTAAAGAGTAAAAGAATAAAACAGCCTTAAAACACAACACCTTCCCCCCACCCCTCCTTCTCTCCATGTTCTCCCTCCTCCCCCCAGCAGTGCAGGGGGATGGGAAAGGGGGGTCACAGCCAGTTGTTGCTTCTGCCGCTGTTCAAGTGAGCCCATTCTTGGACAGCAGCTCTTCTCAGTCTGCTGTCCTGGGGATCACTTTTCCATGGGGGTGCAGGGGGTCTCTGCACCCCGACAGTCCTCCATGGGCTGCGGGGGGACAGCCTGCTTCACCATGGTCTTCACCACGGGCTACAGGGGGGTCATGGCTCTGAGTCCTTCCCCTGCTTCTGTGAGGTCCCTTCCCACAGGAGGCAGTCCCTGATGGACCTCTCCCCGTGGGTCACTCCCCCAAGGGGGTGTTATAGTCAAGAGACCAGATATTGTAATTTAAAATATAGGAAAAGTTTATTAAAGAGGCAAATGAGCAAATCAGCGCGCTGGGTGACCGGGGGAATCTCCCATTCCACCAGCGGTCAGCCCCGAGTACAAGTCAGGACCCATCTTTTGTACCCCTTTTACTCTCCTCCCCCCTCAAGTCTATCATTGGACTCCATTTCACAGCTTCCAGAACATTGGTTCTGGTTTCACGGGCTCTGTCCTGTTGCTGGGCCTTGTTGCCAGGTCCCGTTGCTGGGGTTCAGTCCGAGGGGGGGTTTAGTCCGTAGGAGTTAACCATGTGGAAACTTCCAGTAAATTGCAGCAGGTGCTTTCCTTCACTCCTCACTTGTGAATGCATTCCATTCCTATTAAGATACTTAGAACAAAAACTTAGAGAATCACAAGATTAATTATCACTGTGGTTAGCCATCTACAACATTACAAGATAAGGCATAGCATGTTAGATTACACTTCTCAGCAAGCAGAACCCCCCCAGTTCCACCTCCCTTTGCAAGTCTTCAGCCTGCAATTAAAGCACCAACTTTTAGCCATTTTAATGTGCTTATACCAACTTCTGTTTGATTGAGCAAATTTACTGATCACCCATCACAGGGGTGCAGTCCTTCATGGGCTGAGTTGTATCGACGTAGGTCCCCCACCAGGGCCACAAGTCCTACCCGGGAAAAACTTGTTCCAGAGCGTGGGTGTTTCTCTCCACTGGCCACAGCTCTCCAGCAGGACTTCATTCCATCTTGGATCTCCCAGAGGAGATCACAGCTTCCTCCATGAATCTACCTGCTCCAGCATGGACTCCTCCATAGGCTGCAGGAAGGTTTCTGCACCCTGGAGGTCCCTCATGGCCTGCAGGGGCTTCACCCTTGCCATGCTTCTGGGGAAGAGGGGGGGAAGGCCCCTCACCCTTTCTGTCCTGTTCCTCTGGCTGCAGCGACCTCAGTGACTGCTTGCTCTCTCGAACTGGAACTTCTTGTGCACCACACCTGCTCTTCCTCTGTTCTTAAATATGTTATCACAGAAGCACATTTATTGGCTCAGCCTTGGCCAGGAGCAGGAAATCCCTCCTGGAGTTGGCTGTCATTGGTTTTCACAGGACAGTGAAAGCTTCTAGTAGCTTCCAACTGAACTCATCCCTGTGGCCCCCCTACTACCCACAACCCAACCACCTGAACCCATGACACCATGAACAGTTTCTGGATGCAGCCATGTATTACCAGTGCCTAATTTAGAGAAATAACTTAGGTGTTTATACTTGCAATACCTTCACTGAGAGAAGGTGAGGATGAGGAGCAGATCAAACTTCCTTACTCTGAATAAAACTTGCATTTCAATTTAGCCAGTTCAGTGAGACACACGCAATTGAGTGTCAGGGAAGCCCTTGGATTTTCCGTAAGATATATCTGTGGAATATTTTTCAAAAGAGTCAAAGGAAATGTAGCACAAAAAACCCCCTCAGTCCTCTCTTTGACATTTCAACATGGGATTTACATACCTGTTTAATATTAAGTCAATCACATTTGATGTGCTTGAAAGTAAATATGTGCTTAACTGTGTTGTAGAACAGAGCTCCGGTATTTGGAGATTGGAACCTGCCACCTCCATTCAGTTTGCCATGTGCCGTGTTTCCCTGGAAACATTTGGATCTTACACTCTCAACTAAAACAATTTCACCCCCACTGCATCCCATTGATGAACAGTCCGTGTTCACGGGTATAATACTTGATATTTGAAATCATGGCATTGTAATATGGCTTTAAAACATCCCCATTTGGAGGTGAGAATTTATTTTCATTTCTCAGCTGAAATAAAAATTTCCCAACACAGAAAATATACCCCCTGCAGACACAGGAACAGGTTGCCCGGAGAAGCTTTGGGTGCCCCATCCCTGGAAGTGTCCAAGGCCAGGTTGGACGGGGCTTGGAGCAACCTGGGCTAGTGGAAGGTGTCCCTGCCCATGGCAAGGGGTGGAAGTGGGTGATCTTTCAGGTCCCTTCCAACCCAAACCATTCTGGAATTTTACAATTTGATTCTATAGTTTCACAGATATTTTTCTAAAGTGACAGAAGTTGTGTTAAGCTGCCAAGGTTGAAGGTTCTCAACAACGTGCTGAGCAGTCAGTGTTCCTCTCCTGAGCTTTTCCTGACCCTCTGACTGTTCCTGTCCCTGTCACTGTCCACTGGATCTTTGAGAGTCAACATGAACTCAAGAACATCAAAGTTTATATATTTGGCCATTGGCTTGAGTGGGGTTCAGTGACCTCTCAAATATTCAGCACCACCAATCCTGAAGTGGAAATACCAACTATTCCCCCTCCACAGCAGGTGTGGACAGAGCTCAGTGATCTTTGCAAGGCACCAACACATCCTCTTGCAAAGCACCTGGTAATGCCAAACGAAGTGCTTGGCACTGTATTTTTGAGTAACTAAATAGATAGTTTCAACTCTAAAACTGCCAAGCACTCCCAGGTCCCACTGGGATTGAATACATTCAGCACCTCCAGAATCACTGAATCACTTTCTTACAGCTGGTCTACTCCAGAGCCAAAGGAAAAACAGGCACCCAGCTCCCAGACTTTCCCTTGGAAAATAGCAGCAATATAATTTTCTTATTCCATGTGAAGGACCTAAAGGCAACACAAAGAATGTAATATTTAAATGCTGGAGTTTGAAAATTACTTATTGGGAGTTCATTGTTCATATTTAAAAATGACTTCTTTCCAATGAACTCCCTGTTAGGGTTAAAAAAATAGAAAAGTTAATGAAGAGCTCCTTAAGAAATATAATATTTCTATTTATTGTTATTTACTTTACTCAGGAAGTAAAGTAAAAGGCATTAGATACTTTCTAAATCTATGTTTCAGCTGTTGGTCTTAATTTCTTTGGGCTTGCCAAGCAGGTAAATGTTACTTACTTTCCTCCAGTTAGCAGAGACAGGCAGTGAAAGACAATTTCTGCCCAAGAACATTGAATAATCAATCAAGAAAAAATAAAATTTAGTATCTCTTTGCCAGAGATAAGGAAAGAGCTCAGCAATGGCATGGTCAGCTCCACGTCAACCACCTTGGCTACAGAGCCATCAGGGATCCTATGTCTGCTCAGTGCTCGGATCAGGAAGGACAGTCCCCTCTGACCCCTCAGAGGTCCCAGTCTCTCAATGACACCAGAACTGCTCTTGGGGGCTGCCCAGCTCTTTGCTGGATAATAACCCCAGTTTACGATGCCCACGAGGGCCAACCCTGTCCTGGGGGCATCAGGGAGGGGATTGTCCCGCTCTGCTCTGCCCTGGGGTGGCCTCACCTCAACATTGGGGCAGTTTGGGGGGACACAAGGGAAGGGAGAGATTGAGCCATTGGAGAGTGTCCAAAGGAGGGAACGAGGATGGGGAAGGGCCTTGATTTGAAGCCGTGTGAGGACACTGAGGGCACTTGGTGTGTTCAGCTGGAGAAGAGGAGACTGAGGGGAGACCTCACTGCAGTTCCAACTGCCTGGGCAGGGGCAGAGGAGGGGCAGGGACTGAGCTCTGCTCTGGGGGGACCAGGGACAGGACCCAGGGAAGGGCTGGAGCTGTGTCAGGGCAGGGTCAGGTTGGATCTCAGGACAAGGTTCTTCCCCCAGAGGCTGGTTGGGCACTGACCAGGCTCCCCAGGGCAGTGGGCACAGCCCCAAGGCTGCCAGAGCTCCAGGAGGGTTTGGATGATCCTCTGGGGCACAGGGGGTGATTCTTGGGGACGGGCCTGTGCAGGGCTGAGGGTTGGACTCGATGATCCTTGAAGGTCCCTCCCAACTCAGCACATTCTGTGGCTCTGTGAGATCCCTGCTGTGTCCCTGGGCAGTGGGACCGGACTGAGGAGGGAGCTTCCCACCTCAGGAAGCTCCTGCCATTTGCCTGAGAAAGCAGCACCATGGCTTCTCCTCCTTTCAAAGCAAAGGCTTGAAGGTGCTCCAGACCTTTTAGTCTCAGGAACTCAGGAACAGGTTGCTGACTGCATGGAAGCCACTTAGAACCAAGTCCCACAGGATCTTTCTGCTTCCAGGGCTCTTTACGTCCCCAGGTCTTCCCTCAAGGCACAGACAACAGGAATCCCACCTGGGGTTTGCTCCCAGAGGTAGGAAGGTCTCCAAGGGGCTGGGTACCCCCTCCATGGGAAGACCTACTCCAGCCATGCCCTGGGAGCTCCTGGAAGGTGGCAAAAGCAGTGGTGGGTGGGTGTGGGAACCCCTGGCTGAGCAAGAGCTGCCCTATTAATTCCATCCTGCCCAGAGCTCCAGGGAATTGCTCTTTCCAGTTAAGTGAGAAAGGTCGGTCAGGAAGGAAGGTGATATTTTCAGGCTTAATAAATCACTTGGTGCTGGCTAAAGAATCCTCACAAATGACTAGGCAGCTTCAAAATGTTAAGGCCAATTAAAACAGGAGGTACAAGCCTGAAGAGAGAATATGTTGGCGCTGCAGAGAAAGAAAAACAGAGGAATTACCTTTAAGAAAAGCAATTACTCTAAAAAGAATTACTCTAATGGCCTCCCACACACACACATGTGCACCTACTTTAACTATGTTAACTTCAACCACAGTAAGCAAAAATACACTTGGCTTTTCCATATTCTCTTCCCAGATCACCAAAAATGTTCCTTGTTTCTCTAATTCCAGTGTCAGAGGAGCTGTGCTCTTCATTTCTTAGACATGTTGAAGTGTCATGTGTGAATAAGAGCACTTACAGAGCATTTATTTAAATGGGAGCCAAAAAAACCAACAAAGCAGTTTAAGGGAAAATCAGTTTATCCTAAAGTCAAGGCAGCTGAAGCACTCAAATATTCCTGAAATTTGGTGAGACCAGCCCTGGTCAATGTTCCAGAAACTGCCAAAGGAGGAAAGAAAGGGCAGAAAAAAACCAACCAAAACCAATGAAAAAAGCCCAGAAAGTGTGCAGAAAACATGATTTCCAGTTCCAAATGTTTGAAAAATCCAAGTGATGACCCAGAACAATGGGACTGACTTAAAAAAAGAGACATTTTTGTCAATCAATACGCCAGTGATTTCTTTTTGTCTGCTCACAATTTCTGGCCTTTTGGAATGTTTTTTTCTTTGAATTTTTAAGCACATCCTTGATGGAGAAACATATTGGATTGTGCACAATCTCCATCTCCTTGATGGAGAAACCTATTGGTAGTTTTATTTTGTCTGAAACTACAGTTGTCTGCTCTCCTATCAATGCCAAGGTAAGGGGCAGTGGTATGCGAGCCTCAGTGTCCCAGTATAATGAGGATGAGATGGATCAGACTGGAAGGTGGCCATGGCCATGACAAGGGGTGGAATGAGCTCATTTTAAGGTCCCTTCCAATACAAACCATTCTGTGATTCTGTGATTTCTGTTCACGGGGACAATTAGTTTTTAGCCAGCTATGAAACCAGACATCCCCAGTTCCCACCCCAACCCACTGGAGCCTCCACTCTCCAAAGCCTGGAGCTGTGCTTAGTTCCTGGTTGTCCCTGGGTGCACAGACACCGTGGTCACAGAGCTGTGCTGAGCTTGTCTCTTGGCGCTAAGGCACATGCGTGATACAGAACCTCGGCCTCCACCACTGGCTCACACTGACACCACCTTTCAGAGGCAACAGCCTGTTAAAAGTCTGTCTGGTGCCTGCTTAAAACAGCTTGTTATTCATGAGAAACTGCTGTTTCAGCTTTGATTCCTTTGAGGTGGAGATGTGAAGTGTGTCTACACCAGGAAATGTTCCCAGAATAGCTGTGCCAATATCCACACGTGTCCCCCTGCATCACGGGGGGCACAGCCTGTGTGAGCTTAGAAGAACCTTTGAAAGGAAATCAGCTCCCCTAAAAAGTCTAACCAGGGCCAGCAAAAGGCTGTACAAACCTGTATATGGGATGGGAGAGGAGAAAAAAAGCATATTTTTAATGCTACTAATGGGAAAAAAAAATTAGGTGTAGAGAATCCTGGGGATTTAATGTAAATTAGCAAGGAACAACTTCACTTTTCATCAGCTGATTCATCTCACTAAAGTAGCCTCAGACTCTGCAAACCTCACATAAGCTGGTTTAGCTCCTGCTGGCAATTGCCACAGCCAGGTGTGGGCATCCAAGCACATCTCCATTTGGGTTGTTCTTGGCTTTAATTACATCTATTTAGAGTCACTTGGGCAAATCCAGTGGAACTCCTGTCATCCAGAGCAGAGGCCAAGTGCCAGAGTTGTAATTGCTTCGTTCCTATTCTGCATCCAACCCCAAGCACCACTACCGAGCCTGTGCATACAAAGTGGGGAATTTCTATAGAAATAAACCATAGAATAAAAATGCCTACACTTAGTTGTGGCCATATGGAATTTCCCCAGTCCTTCTCAGCCTTCCTCGAAGGTGATTTTAAAGACACAAGTGTTTGAAGCCAGGGGAGAAGCTGTCTGATATTTGCAATAAGATATTCTTCCAAGAATTTTTTGATTGCAAAAAACAAAGACTCATTCCTGCAATATGTGCTCTGGAGAGCGAATCCCAGCAGCAGGCAGTGTGCCAGTGCAGGAGAGCTGTGGGTGACCTCAGCCTTGGTGGTGTGTGGGCTGTAGAGAAGAGATTGGCAGCAGTGGTGGTGCCAACAGGCCCTTGCACGTGTTCCAGCTTGTAAGTCTGTATGCTGAGATGGGAACCAACCACCCTGCTCACAGATCTTCCTGACTGCACACAGGCCCATGAGGAGCAGGGTCCAGGGAACAGTGAAGAGAATGTGTGGGAGAGGAGATCAGTGTCATACATAAGTGACATCATACAGCACAGGGTGCTGACAGCTCTCCATTGGGTAACTGTGGTCTTCTCAGTGGTGACCAGGGACAGGAGCCAGGGAATGGCTGGAGCTGTGTCAGGGCAGGGTCAGGTTGGATCTCAGCAAAAGGTTCTTCCCCCAGAGGCTGGTTGGGCACTGACCAGGCTGCCCAGGGCAGTGGGCACAGCCCCAAGGCTGCCAGAGCTCCAGGAGGGTTTGGATGATCCTCTGGGTCACAGGGGGGGGCTCTTGGGGATGAGCCTCGGCAGAGCCAGGAGTTGGACGGGGTGATCCTTGTGGGTCCCTTCCAACTCAGCACATTCTGTGATTTTTATGAGCAAACCTCTGGGATGGTGTCAGCACCCCATTTACCACCTGACCTCTGCCTCAGGGGACACCAGCCAATTGTCTTCAACTCTCAGTCAACGTGGCGCATCAAACGAACGGATTTATGGCTATTTCAGAGGAGAGAGGAAATTTCCACCCATATTTCACTTCTAGGCCTGTTGTATGCATACAGAAAGTGGGACCACCTCCCTTACCTGACTCCAGATTGCCCAGACTGTCCTGCAGCAGAGCTTTGCTCTTTTTGTCACTCAAACAACCTTCAGAATCTCCGTGCATGTGAATTTCTCCTCTTCCACAATCTGATACTTTCCCATCTTACATCACCTACTACAGAATGAAATACTGAGCTGAGAAAATCAATGGTGTCCCTCTTTATTATCATTATCATATATCTTTATCATACTTGTCTTATAAGCAAAAGACTTTCCAAAGGAATTTCCTGTCAGGTCCCAGGAACTGGCCAAGGACGTGTAGGACAGGATGTCTTTGCCAATCAACACTTGGCTCAAGTTGGTAGGGAAAGTGCACACTGGGTTGTGTGTGTGTGTGTGTTCCCAGCTCTGTGGTCTCCATCCAAAGATGCTTCTGTGAGGTTTCTTCTGAAGAAGCTTGTTTCCTCTGGAAGGTGGAGGAACTTGCTGTACCTGTCCACGCAGAGTCCCCTTCCTACATACCAGTGAGGGTTGTGTTGTCTTCTCCAAGGAGAGGGTGGCTGCCTGCCAGGTGTCTGGGATCTTCTGGAGCCAGAAAGGATGGGGCTGCTTTTGGACACACCAAGAAAACACCTCAGACAATGAAATGAGGAAGGAGGCTCGTAGAGATGATCAGTGTTGAGCAATAAACATTCCTTCATCCCCTGGCCCCTGACAGAGGCCAATGTTGTGCTCTTCTCCTTGTGACAGGACCATTCTGGTGTGGGACTGATGTCCTGTGCTTTACATCTCTGCAGCCACAGGCACAGAGGGAAGTTCTCCCTCTCCTCAAATACCTCCCACCTCCTGGCCTTAATGACATTTCCTTACAGGCTGTACTGGGCTTGAAGCCCAAGAACTGCTAAGCCTCCTTCCAGGTAAGTAATCCCGGTTTACAGCATATGAACATCAAAGGGGTTTTTGTGTTTCTGTTGCTTAAAAAAAAAAAAAAAAATCTGAAACAGTTATGGAATTGCTTCTTTTAATTATAAGTTGGTTGAATCAGGTCATTCCAGCTGTAGGATTTAAGTGATCAAACATGTACAGCTGCAGGAACCAACACCCTCTCTGTGTCTCTAGTGTTTCTCTGGAAGCCAAAGAGAGGAGGGTGAGTGCGTGTGTGGGTGTGATGAGTTTCTGAGCAGAAGAGATCATTTCAGATGCAGAAACAGCAAACTGAGCAAGAAACATTCCATGGGATAAATTCTATCAACCAAGGTGTCTGAGAAAATGGAAACCGAAACCTTAGGCAGGTGTTTCAGTGCCTCAGAGAGAACATCCAATGACCACCAAACCTGGTTTGTGATGACATTTACAAATAATCAAAAACCAGTAATTAAAAATGTGATGACGTCCCTCGTGGACTCCAGGGAACATCCATGTCTGAGGCCAGAGATGAGCTGTGCACTTCCTCAAATGGAGGACTTTCCTGCTCAGCTCACCTGCCTTGTCCTTGCTTTAGAACTGTATTGTGAAGGTGACATTTGGTAATTTCTCCGTAAGTCCTCTTTTGTGTAAATCACGTCATATCAAGGTCTGGACTTGATGGCACCTGGGATCTGTTGTTTCATGGTGCAAGAAGGTGGGTGTTTGCACAGGGACTCCCCCCATCCTGCAATTAAAACTCGTTCCTCTGCCATAGGCTGGTGGTGACACAACCCACACAGGGCTGGGGTCTCTCTGACAGGCAGCACCTGACATGGGTGGTTGATGGTCCCTGAGGTGTCCCCAGGAGGTTGCTCCCGGGCTGTGTGCTGTGCACAGCCCCTTTTCCCCCTGTGGAACAGCACTGTGACATTCCTAACCGCTCCCTTTCCCCGCCCACAGCTGACAAGGAGGCTGACGAGTACTACATGAGGAGGAGGCATCTGCCCGACCTGGCGGCACGGGGGACACTCCCCATCAACGTCATCAAGATGTCCCAACAGACCAACCACCGGGACAGGCCCCGTCGCCCCATCCGGGCCATGTCCCAGGACAGGGTGCTGTCCCCTGAGAGGATCATGCCCGAGGAGTTCAGCATGTCCTATGAACGGATCCTCTCGGATGAGCAGCTGCTGTCAGCCGAGCGCCTGCACTCCCAGGACCCGCTGCTGTCCCCGGAGCGCTCGGGGTACCCCGAACAGTCCATGTCCCGGGCACTGTCCCACACGGATGTCTTTGTGTCCACACCGGTCTTGGATCGCTACAGGATGTCAAAAATTCCCTCCCATCCCAGTGCCTCAAATAACTTGTACAACACTCTGGGGATGACCCCCACCTCGGCCAAGCGCCAGGCCTTCGCCTCGCGCCGCCACAACACCGTGGAGCAACTGCATTACATCCCCGGCCACCACCACCACTATCGCACGGCCAGCAAGACTGAGGTGACTGTGTGATAGGACCTCGGGCCTTGTACATACTCTGTAAGGACTGGGGTGGCCACAGCACCCCACACTGCAGTGGCCTTATAGGCCAAGGTAACCTCTACTAACTCAGTGTCTGCAAAGACTTCTCTGACAGTCTCATCCACGTTGTTTTTAAAGCCACCCCTTCATCGGTGACATGAGAAGAAAGCAAGCAAGCTAAAGACAATAGTGAGGGATAATAGAGGAAATTTTCCTGATGTGCATCAGTTTCTGTCAAAGAAAGCCGTAGTAATCGATGGCTCCTTCCAAGGGCTCACCTACATCGTCTCATTGTTCCCATGAATTTCGGACTTTTCCGTTGCTCCAGGTAGAAGCAGTCCCATGCAGCCCGAGGTAGAGAGGAGGAAACACAGCATCCCATCCTGTCAGGAAGGGGCTTGTCCTCATGTTTGGCCTTTCTGTAGCAAGGAGGGAAGTTCTGGCTGCTGGGAGTCACTCCCAGGCTACTTGACACCAGTCAGCACCCACACATCTGTTCCTTGTCACCCTTGGAGCACGTTCAAGGGCAGACTTTCCTTGGGGACTGGCAGATCTAGGGACAAGAATAGCCTGGCTGAGAAATAAACTTTTAGTTTATATTAAATATATTCATAAGATACAAACATACTAGTGCCTACAAGTCGCCTGCTCTCTCAGTGTAGGAAGTAGTGGGGTTGATGTGTTCAATAAGCACAAATACGCTGAAATGCTTGTTAGATAGACCCTTTCCTCCACTCATTCTAATATCTTGGTCTCTCCAACATGTAAATAGGAAGGAGGAACAGGGTTTCTCTTCCTCCAGCTTCTTGCCACTGCTGAACCTAAAGCACCACAAGTCGTTCAGCTTCGCCCTGCTGAGCCGTGCTAAGGAGGTCCCGACTGCAACCAGAGCCCTGCAAGGCCAGGCTTCCACCCCTGCCCCTGAGCTTGGATCTCTCCCCAGAATCTTTTCCTGAGAGCATTTTCCACTGGCCCAGGTCCCCTGTTTCTGAACACGTTATCTCCTCTCAGTTACAACCCAGAACTCCTTATATAGCAAATCTTTCCCCAGCCCTCAGCAGAAGCACAAGGCTGGGGGTGTCTCTGCCCAAAAGCAGGTCGGTAACTTTCCGTGACTTTTTCTCCATGTGATGGCCTCCCAAGAAAACCTTCCAAATTCCGATTCCATGGAGTACCAATCCTAACCATGAAGACAGTTACATTTCATGCATATAAATTATATATCCAGCATTATTATAATTACTGGGCATGTTGTATATCTGATATAATGCTAATTAGACACTGTATATTTGTAAAATCTTTAAAACAGAGACCTGTGGGTCCAGAATTTGTGAGGGTTTTATCCTTGGCTTTCCAGTCAGATTGGGCTTTGCTTTGGTTTTTTTCTTTGTGGTGTTTTTTTTTTTTGTTTGTTTGTTTGTTTTGGGGGTTTTGTGTGTGTGTGTGTGGCTTTTTTGTTTGTTTTTCTTTTGTTTTGTTGGATTTGGGTTTGGTTTTGCTCTATTATTTTTTTCCCTTTTTATTTGTGTTCCTATCAAATTCTGTAGAACTAACTCACATCAGAACACACTTCTGTGTCCAGAAAAGGATCTCAGAGGTTTGGAAGCCCAGCCAGTCCCAGTGCTGTAACTCCTGGTGCTGGGCCCTGTCCATGGTGTGCCCTGGGGGTCCCACCACGCGCTGTCTGTGCTGCCTGTCCCACTGGCGGCCACGTTCCCTCCTCTGGGTGACATGACTGATTCAGGCTGTAAGAACATTCCTGGACACTCCTCCTCACATCCTACATTTCCAACTAAGTCTTTTCCTACATTAAACCTCACTACACTTGGCTCTGCCCTGGTTCCTCCCCCCAGTACCTCCCGCCTCCTGGCCTTAATGATGTTCTCAGCTACGCAAGTCCTGTAGCGTAGCTACAGCTCCTGTAGCATAGCGTAGTCCAAGGGGTGCTGTCACCTCTCTGCTTTCTCCTCCTCAGGTCTGAGTCACCACAACGTCCTGCACTCAGGAGAAAGGCAGGAAGCAGCCACATTCCTCTGTAGAATGAAATGGAATCTGCCTTGATTAATCAAATATACTCTGAAGAAATGATCTTTTTCTTCAATGGTTGCGATGTTTGTAGGTTGGGAGCCTGAGTCTCCTGTGGAGGTTTACGAGTCTCCCGTGGAGGTTTCTGATACAGCACCAGGTTTGTCAGGGTAGGCAGGAGGAGCACATGTCCTTACCCCAGTGGGATTTAGAGGCAGGCCTTGGTGGGGTGGCTTTTCTCTTTCCCAGACTGTCCTGAGTCTCTTGGTATGAGTTCCAGAGCTTTATTCTGCCCCATCAGATGGAGACTGTTCTGTGAAGGATCCGTCAGTGAGGTGCTGGGGCTTTGTTTGATGGAAACTGAGCTGTGAAGGAATAAATAACAGTCTCTGTGGTTCAGATTTGACAAAATCATTGGGCAAAATCATTCTGGGCTACAACCAAAACTGTCTGTGGATCAGAGTGGCAATTCATGGCATGGGAGGGATGAGAGAGAAAAGGCTCACACCTCCTCTCCTGACCCTTCCCTTGAGGGACACCACTCTCCCCTGACTACCTCCAAGCTCCTCAGCTCACTCACTGGATATTTCCTCCCAGAAGACAATCCCTGTGACAATATTGCCCTTTGCTGACCTTCCCACAGACCAGCTTGTGAATCTTGTCAGGATAAGAGACACTAACAGGGCTGATGGGGAGTCAGTCCCTGCTGAGGTTCTGGGGCTCTTCCATTCACTCTTGGCCCAAGAAAGGCCAGGATTTCCCAGGGAGACATGAACACTGTAGGAGAGGAGAGGCCACCCCAGAGTCTGCAGGAGCTGTGGGGGCAGAGCCAGAGGAGCAGAGGTGACAGTGTGAGGCCACGGGTAGGTGAACATTCCTCTCTTTCCCATAGTTGTCTGTCTCAAGCTCCAGTCCTTGTCTAAATGTTACATTTGTGAGCTAAGAAGTTGCTGGACCAGATGCAAATTTGGGAAGTTTTCCCTCAAGCAGCCCATGCAGATGCTGAGCTGCGCTCGTGTCATTTGACCTTGGTGTCTTCTCTTATTCTGCCTGGCAAATATCACCAAGCCCTCTGCCAGTGTACCTGGGCAACAACCCTCCAAAGAGAATTAAGCCCCATCTCCTTGTGTTTTCCACCAACTCAATTGTTTTAAGCAGAGGTGTCCCACCTTTTTTGGGCCAAATCTCTTCATGGACTCTGCCACCACCACAGAAAGTTTCCAGTGAATTTTCTTGAGAAGGAACAACGCCCTTGATACCACCTGGGCACCCTGTGTTTCCATGGCTCGCTTGATGTGTTGGGCTGGGTTGGTAGATGGGGCAGTGATGTTCCAGCACACACAGGTGTTCTTTGGTTGTTTTTTTTCTTATTCCTCACTCTGGGAATTTGTCACTAAACACTCGCTCTGGGACCAGGTGTCGTGTCCCACAGCCTGGTCCCAGCACTTCAGTTCCCTGTGATGATAATGGGAACACCTTCCAATTCTGCAGAGAGTTCAGACCATGACGTGAAAGGCTTTGAGACCCTCTCACAACAGAAACTGTAGAGCAGCAAAGTGTTTTTATGACTGTTGTTTGCATTGTCCTGACACATGGTGTGTGATGTATTACAATCCTGTCTGCCCAGAAAGGGAGTGCTGGGGTGGGGAGATGCCACATCCCAGATTTCCCATTGCTCTCCTTCTGGCCGGGGTCCCTGGCAGGCACAGCTCCAAGGGGTGCTGTCACCTCTCTGCGTTCTCCTCCTCAGGTCTGAGTCACCACAATGTCCTGCACTCAGGAGAAAGGCAGGAAGCAGCCACATTCCTCTGTACAGTGAAATGGAATCTGCCTTGATTAATCCAGTGTACTCTGAAGAAATGATCTTTTTCTTCAACCCACAGTGTCCAGTCCCCTGAGTGCATGTGCGGGGACCAGGGGACAGGGTATAGAAAAGTTTATATTATTTCCTAAAAACTGATCATTATTTGCATTCCCTGAGCAGCAACAAAAACCAGTGCTCTGCCCTGGGTTTTATGCACCAATCTCATGTGTGTGTATGTATATGGACACAAATATATATACACATACACACTGCAAAATGCAATCAATAATTCTGACTGACCCTGTACCAATCTAAGCTTCAAACTGCATCAAATCACTCTTTGAAATGTGGCAAGCTATTTTTAAAGAACCACACAGAGCACCACATGGAACAGAATTTTGTCATTAAAAAGTCTTCTAATGCCAGTGACTCGTGTTTTAAGGAGAAACGAAATATTTTTTCAATGTTTTAACGTTCCTTTTATAAATGATGATCTGTTATTTGGATATGGGAGTGGGTGGGAAGAAACAGGGACAGTTTTCTGGGAGCAAGCCCTCCTTTCCTGGCCTAGATTTCATTTCTGTCTACTGTTCTGGAGCCTGGCTGGCTGCAAAGCTGGTTCCATGAACCTGGGCTTCCTGCATGCATCTTTCTGTTCCTGTGTCCATCAGAGGAATTCCCACCAGGAATCTGCAAGAGCCTGGCATGCTTTTGGTAGAGATGGCCAGTTCCTGGGAGCTGGGACATGTCTTCACCTTCTTCCACCAGTGCAAACAAACTTATCATGAAACAGGGTAACTTCAATTGCGTTTGAAATGCGTGTTCTACTTTGTGATCTATTTGCCACCTTCACTTCATGTGATGGAGAAACAGCTCGTGTTGGTTTTGTTTCAGATTCAGTGTTCATGTGGAAGGAGGGACTCTGCTGAAATATATCCCACACGTACAGGTCTCGTCTTGGGGTATATTTCCAATGAGTGAAAAGTAGGGGGGATATGTGAGAAAGGGGCTTAAATATTTTCATACAAAATGTTGTAGCAATAAGGCTGTGCTGGGGCTGCTCCTCGAAGAGCAGCCACTTTGTGCTCTCCATCAGCAGATGGGAGAAGGGACTGTTCCCAATTTCCAGAGTTGGCTCCTGGGATGCTCTCACCAAAACCCAGCTGGGAAAGCCCCTGTGGCAACCCAGGGTTGAGGGGGGAGCTGGAGGGTCCCTTTTGGGCGTGGTGGTGTCGATGTGAACTAGACCTGTGCCCTCAGCACCCCGTGTCTCCATGGCCACACGATGACCAGGAGGTCTCCATCCCACCGCTCCCCTGCCACTCTGCCCCCTGTGCCCCCCTGCGCCCCCCTGCAAACCCCTCAGACATTTTTGTAGCAAGAATTTCTTGGCTCTGAGAAAGACACTTCTTACTGTAATATTTTTAGTTTCGGGGACAATATTTCCTAAGAAGGGTTAAGTGGATATTTTTGTGCTTTAGCCCAGTTTATGGATTCCATATTTATTATACAGTAGTACTGAAGAGGAAGTACATTTGTATCTGTAATTTGCACAGACTCTTGGTTAACCATTAAAAAAGCTTCAAGATGAGCAGTATTTGACTGTTTTTCTCTGTATTATTCTTGTTGTTATACTTACCTGTAAAAGCACATTCTGTATGTACAGTAAAAAAAATATTATCAGTTTAGTAAAATTTAGAGTCTTAAGGATTTTTCCACTTTTGTCAGTAACAAATATTTATGGATCAAAAAATAAAGGCAATTTCAACATAGAAGTTGTTTCTTTTTGATATCTATTGGAGGGAAATAAAAGCCATTTTCTTGGCAACCTTCCCAATATTTGTAACCAGCGTTTGAAAGGTAGATATCTGTGATTCTGTGTGTAGTTAAATAGCATCTATTAAAATGAATGCTGCAAGGTCTGCAAGAGTCATTATTTTTATGTATTTATTTACTGCATTTAATCATCAAGCCAGGAAAAGGCACAGGGAAGAAACAAGACATTACCATTGGCTGTAAAATTCTGTCTTGCAAGCCTTTAAGGTTTTACTTTAAAGTTGCCCTTTTTTAAGTTTGCATCCATAAGCTATGATATTCTCTCCATCTTTGCCTTGAATTGCAAACTTGGAACCTGTGGAATGTCTGGAGGCTTCAACACGGGCTTTGCTTTGCTCTTGAAGACACAGGAGTTTCCCCATCATTCCTCCAAGATGTGAAACATGCTGAGGAGACATTTGTGTGTCTGACTGAACAGCTCCCAGTGCTACCAGAGGGTCAAACTGTGTTTTCAATTCTCCCAGCTCTGAATATGGGATTCCTTCCTATTCTGGCTGGCTGGGAAATGTGGCGGGGGCTTTCTCTTGCCTTTTGTCAAGGAAGAATGAAATTTCATATTTCCCTTTTCACGCTCATTTGCATTCAGCATCATGAGGATTTGCTAATGTGGAAAAATGGAGGAGCTAGGAATTGGGAAGGATTGCTGGAAATAAAACTGTTGAGGCACCAGTGCCTTTTCCCAGCACAGCGCGGGGGTGCAGGGAGCACACTGCTTCTCTCACTGCCCATCCTTGCACTGCAGGCCTTTGGGAGAAGCTCTTCTCACCCAGAGTGCCACAGCTCTGCCCCTGTCCCGTCTCTGCCACCTGGTAGCCCTGGCACTGAGGTTCAGAGGAATTCTGCCATCACATTATCCCAGGGCTGACACACCACAGGTCCTTTCCACTGCTGCCTTGGTGTGCTGCAGAGGTTCTTGCTTCTCCACCACTCACCTACCAAGCCCCAAGCTCTGCTCTTTGCCCAATAATGGGATTTGTTTAGACTGGAAAAGAAAAGACTCCAGGATGACCTAATATCCAATACCTGAAGGGAGGTGACAAGAAAGATGGGGAGAGACTATTTACAAGGGACTGGAGAGACAGGACAAGAGGAACGGCTTCAAACTCACAGAGAGAAGGGTTAAATGGGATATTGGGAAGACATTGTTCCCTGTGAGGGTGGGGAGGCCCTGGCACAGGTTGCCCAGAGAAACCGTGGCTGCCCCTGGATCCCTGGAAATGTCCAAGGCCAGGTTGGATGGGGCTTGGAGTAACTTGAGCTGGTGGAAGGTGTCCCTGCCCATGGCAGGGGTTGGCACTGGATGAGCTTTAAGGTCCTTCCAACCCAACCCAACCCAACCCACTCTGTTATTCTCTATCTTTCTGTTGCTTTGCTGCTCAGCTTTAGTAGACTAAAGAAGCTTTGAGGAGTAATACCCCACAACCATCTTCCAGAGCAGGTCCAGTGGGAAGACAAAGTCCTTCTGTAGCCCTTTGGCCAAGCTTGTAGTCTCCTGTGTCCTTGTGAGCAGAGCTCAGTCAGTGAGGCACAATCAGCACTGCCTGAGAAACTCATGAACCCAGCAGAGTTAATTAAAATGAATTTTTAAGGGAGAAGTTTCATTTTGCCTGGCAGTTCTATTCATAATTACCCAATTCTTTGTGGCACTAACAAGTGGGGATGGAGCAACGGGGAATTAGCTGATTTCTCCACTTCCCATAAAAGGTATTGAGGAGAACAGCAGGATTTTTGGTGTTAAGAGTCAGTAATGACTGAGATGAAGCTGGGACCAATTCTTACCTCAAAAGACAGTGAATCCCACTGTTTCCAATCCCTGTAATAATTGATTTCAGTATTTAAGTGCAAAGCTCACACTTTGGTGACTAGCCTTCACTCAAGCCATCCTCACTGGCCCCACTAAGTGACCTATGCAGCTTTTCTGCTAGTGGCCCAAGGTGGCTCCGGTGGCCTGGGCACCCTGGCCCCCCTGAGGGGGTCCCTCCATGCAGGGTATGACTCCCGTGCATGACTGGAGGGACCCTTGCTGGATGCCACAGAAGAGGATGAACCCTTGGCCCACACCAGCGCAGCCTGTCAGCCCCAGTGCCTGTCCCTGGGATTTCCCAGGCTGAGCTAGAGCAAGGCCCAGCTCATCCCCACACCGCCTGGAGAAGATCCCACCTCACCCTCAGGGGGACCAGGGCAGGCTGAGCAGGTCCCAGTGGATCCCCTGACTGAGGGAACAGAGCACAGAAAGGCCAGGGCCAGCCCTGGGCAAGGGCTCTGAAAAGGAAAGACTTTCATGTGGAAGGGCTGGAGGATGGGAATAGTGTGAGTGTGGGTCACCTGAGGAACACTGAGGCTGGGTTTTGTCAGCCCTTTCTTCTCCTTAGTGGACACACCTCGGCCACAGATCCCAGAGGAGGGTCCTGGTGTCACCTCCCACAGCAGCGTCCTGGTGTCACCTGGTCACACCTGTGCTGGCACAGAGACAGAGCTGCACAGAGCCAAAACATTCCATAAGAAAAGCAGCAATTCCTCCAGCCGGGAAGGCTCATGATCCTCACATGTGAAAATAGACAGGATTGTGTCCACTCCTTGGAAGGCTGAATCCAGTAAAACTGTTGGGAGGCCCCAAGGATGCTGTTGAAGTCAATGACAGAAGACAAAACTCCATCAATCACATCTTCCCAGCAGCTCTCCCACTCTTCCTGGGCTTCAGCAAAACACACAGGAATGTTTCCTAAAACTAAGGATTAGCACTACTCCCAGCTGCCTTGGAAAGACATTGGAAAATGGTGAAGAATTAGAGGACTACAGGATAATTAACACCTGTCAGTAGGGGTTTAAAAAAAGTAGATGTTGTCAAACAACCCCAAATCAATTCTCTAACGTTCTTACAGTTCAGGCTGCAGGATGATGGGTATATGCAATGTGTTTTGCCTTTTCCACAGCGCTGCATCATGGGCTGCTGGATAACCCGAGGGGGATTTGTGTCACTGCACATCCTTAAGAGAGCTGGTGCTAAAGGGCTGCAGCGGAGGGGAACTGGCAGAGCTCAGGGTGGGTTTTACCCTCCGAGGAGCCACTGCAAGTGATATTTGGCAGAACTTAGGACAAGGCCACGCACTTCAGAACACTGAGTTCCATGATCTAGAAATAAGGATGAAATTATCACTGCTAAAAGTTTCAGAACACAGAGGGGTTTGGATGTAAAAAGCAATAAAAGAGGGAAATTCTGAGTCCAGGGTGGGCTGGGGCCTCTGAATAGAAGGTGCCCTAATGCCACAGGTTCTGTCAGACTTGCAGGACCTGGAGCAGGGCTGCTGGGGTGGCTGTGGATGTCCTGGTGGAGAAGCAGCCCAACTCCAAACTGAGTTGGGGGAATGGTTTTTAGTGACATTTTTACAGAGCTCAGCATTTCAGCTCAAAGTGAGAGGCTCTGAGGTGGCGTGGTCGCCAGGTATAAGCACTTTTAAGGGGTGAAAATTGTGGAGTGTTAAAAAACTCTTTAATCCAGGCTCAGAAGGGGCAGCTGCTGAGAGCTGAAGCCAGGTGAGTGTCCCTGGAACAAATGCCAAGGAGACACAAAATGGGGGTTGTTTCCCACTGCAATAAATGCTGGATGGCTGCCAACACTAAGTCCTATTGCCACAGTAATTCTCTAAATGGGAAACCACCTTTCTCTCAGCTATTTTCATAGTCAAAACCCACAGCTCAGTGAGTCCTTCTATGGGCTGTAGTTCCCTTCAAACCTGGGAGTGTTTTCTGCCCACAGAGCAGAGTTCTGTGTCCACAAGGCATTTCCTCCCAGGCTTTAACACATTTAAAGACATTTAAAAGTGAATGGAGCTGGGGAAAGCTTCCAGGACCATTACCATTCCCTGCAGAGTAGGGAGGACTTTGGAAGGAGAGACCTTCGGAAGTGACTCACCCCACTCACAGAATGAGTCAGGAGCAGACTGGGAATAAGATGCAGTTTCCCATTTCCCTCCTTGTTGAAATGCCAGGTGACAGCTCTTCTTTTCTGCCTCTCGGTTTGGGAAGCACTTTTTATTTCTTCCAGTCTGACCTTTGGGCTGCCCACAAAGCTCAGCCTCTGCCAAGAGCACAGTGAGCTCCAGCTTTGCAGGAACTCCCAGGGTGCTGTGGGACAGGGGCATCCAGGGGAGGGGAGAGGACAGATCTCCCAGGTCACCTGCAGCATGTGCCCATTTCACCACCCAAAACCAGCCAGAAAGGTTTTGCTGCTCATCTGGCTACATCAGGTCAGAAGTCAACTCAGGGCTGACATAACCATCGTTCAGATGATTTAGTGTCCCACTGCTGCCTAAGAGCTCCTTGGGAGCTGGCCCTGTGATTCTGGGGAGTCATATGTCAGTGCCTGCAGTGATCAAAATTCTGCTTGGCTGTAGCAAAGCTCAGGAGCTGCCTCAGCCCTTCCAGGCCAGAATTCTTCCATCCCTGCTTCCAGAGCTCACAGCTCAATACCTTAGTGCAGCTGTGCCAGGTGTCTAAGACCAATTGTCCTCTGGGGAGACCCAGAGAGGGATATTTTTTCTCAGTTGAGACATCTGACATATTTAAAAGGTGAATGACACTACATTGTTCAAGTTTTTCTCAGCAGTCTCCCAGGCCTGTACTTTCTCTCCAGCTGGATGGATGGATCACCCAGTCATCCAGATCCCAAAGGTTTCCCCAGCAAGGAGTATTTTCCTACTCCAGCTGCCCCGAACATGCTGGGCCTTGGGTTGCCTCTCACCCATGACTTCACCCTGCTGTGTCAGCGACAGCAGGAGGAGGCTGAAGGAGCCTGGGATATGAGTTGTGAGAACAGTTGTGTGGCCACCTTTGGTCACCACCGCTCCTGCCAGCGCAAGCAGTGATGGAGCCCAGGGGAGCACTTGGCCCAGCCAAGGGCTGGGATTTGCAGACCTAGCCCTGCTGGGCTGTCAGGAGGGGTGTGCAGGCTGATCTGCCAGGAGGTGACACCCAGCACTGCTTCATTTGGGGAGTCCTCCAAGGACACCGAAATATCTCACACAGGTTTCTACTCCAAGCCACAGTGGGAAATGGCAGAAGAAGAACTGGGCCATGTTTTCAGGACACTGAGGGCTGTGTTTCACCACACAAGCACCTAAAAAAAATTTAAAGCCTCTTTTACATTACCAACAAACCTGCTGCTCCTGTGCTGGTCCCTGGTCCCGTGCACTGATTACACCTGAATCACAGGCTCAGCCATATGGTCTTCTTGGACTAATTAAATCCAGGCTTCAGTTTTTTCTGCCTCGTTACTGGCCTGGTGCACACAGCTTTCTAGGGCAGCAGGAGGGGTGTCACGGTGGGAATCACACACTCTCACAGTACACAAGGCTGGCAGCTGGCCACTGACAAACCTTCCACCAGGGAAGCTGAGTGTCTCCAGAACAAGACACAGTCGCAGAATTATAGAAGTGTTTAGGTTGGAAAAGGCCCCGGAGATCATCAAGTCCAGTCGTTCCCCCAGCACTGCCAAGGCCACCATTGACCCCTGTCCCCAAGTGCCACATCCACACTGCTTTTAAATCCCTCCAGGGATGGCGACTCCACCACCTCCCTGGGCAGCTGTGCCAGGGCTTGATCAGCCTTTCCATGAAGAACTTTTTCCTAATATCCAATCTAAACCTTGGTTAATGCAACTTGAGGTCGTTCCCTCTCCTCCTCTCCCTTGTTCCCTGGGAGCAGAGCCCGACCCCCCCTGGCTCCCCCCTCCTGTCAGGGAGCTGCAGAGCCAGAAGGTCCCCCCTGAGCCTCCTTTTCTTCAGGCTGAGCCCCCCCAGCTCCCTCAGCTGCTCCTGCTGCTCCAGCCCCTTCCCAGCTCCGTTCCCTTCCCTGGACACGCTCCAGCCCCTCAGTGTCTCTCTTGTCTGAGGGGCCCACCTGGGCTCATGTCCAGCCCCTGTTGATCGGCACCACTGTTGGCTGCAATCCCTCATGATCCTGGTGCCTGAACTGCTCCTCTTTCCCTCTGGGTGCCCTGCTGTGTCCATGGGGCAGAGGCACATCTTGTAACCTAATAATGATGATGGTGACCATCTTTACTTGAAATAGTGGAGGCTTGTGCCTTCTGGCTCTCTGGGCTGATTTTCTGTCTCTGAAGTCCTGGGAAATAAACCCCTTGTTCCCCCCTGTCGTATGCAGGTCCCATGTCGCTGTCTGTCCTGAAAAAACTCAGTGCTCCCTGGTGGAGCAATGCCATCCATTTTTGTCCTTCTTACTAACCAGCCTGGCATTCACAGCAGATGAGAGACAAACACCCAGCCCTGGCCCTGAGAGAGGATACCTTTTCAACTGGCCACATTTCAGGGATGACTCACTTCCAGAAGCCTTTTCCGTGGCATTCATCATCAGCACAGATGAGGCTGTGGAGAGCCAAGTTTATCTCCAGACACCCAGATGAAGGGAGGGTGTCATCCTCACTGTTCAGACAAAGAACTGAGTCCTGGGGAGGCAAGAGATGAGGGATGGGTTTACAAAAGGAACAGATTTTTAGATTTACCATCATACAGCACCTTTGGGTTTAAAGGAAAAGCCTCAGCTGCAGATCTGAGTTTGGAGTATTCCTGAAAATCACCTGCCACCTTACACAGGAAATAAGGCCCAGGATTGGCAAGATTTCTGTGTGTGATGGAGACACAGCTGAACTCCCGGGCAGCCTCGTACCCATGATCCAACACCAGCCAGCAGCTCTTCTCTTTTCCATGCCCAAAACTGCTCCTGGATTTGAGGTAGGGCTCTACGGCCAAGAGTGTCCCTCCAGCCCAGGGGTGCCCCAGGGAAGGTCTGTTTGTGACTGAGGAGAGGGGGTCACAGCAAATGGGATCTGCACTCATGGAATGGATCCTCAGACTGCTGCAACAGGCTCCCCAGGGCAGTGGGCACAGCCCCAAGGCTGCCAGAGCTCCAGGAAGGTTTGGATGATCCTCTGGGGCACAGGGAGTGACTCTTGGGGATGGGCCTGTGCAGGGCTGAGGGTTGGACTCGATGATTCTTGTGGGTCCCTTCCTACCCAGCATATTCTGTGATTCTGTGCTTCATTTTGGTATTCCCTAAATGTTTTGGAGCGCTGTGTAATCATATGGAATAACTTCAGTTTAATTCTTTTTAATAAATCCTCCTTAAATGCAATCCCATCTTCCCCTCCCAGTCCTCCCCTATTTTTCTCATGTCAGCTCCTGGTTTTTCAGTTTGATGCAGAATCTTTCCTGAAAAATGTCACCCTAAGGGAAGTTTGGGTATAACCATGTGGAAGAGAGTCTCTCCATGTAGGACATGCTGTCACATGTCACCCAAACCCTGCTTGCTATGGCACCAGAGAACCACACAGGCAAAACAAGCACAAGAAAGAAATGGAGGGACCTTGAAATTCTTAGATATCACTCTATAGACCAGAATTTAATTAGTAATAAAATCCCCTCACTGCTCACTCAGTCACCATCCTACCAAGAAATTATTACTCTGTTCCAAGTACTGTGGCCTCAATTATGGGATCTTCTTCAAGGAGCATCCTTGTAAAAGCAGCCACCTTTGATATGGGGCTGCTCTGCTCCACCTTCTTTGAAGCCCATTATAAATATTAAGATTAATTTCAGATTCTTTGGATCCCTGATGAAGTTCTCTAACCGGCAGAATCTCAGGCAGGAGAGCTGGGATTGCCTGTTGTGTTGTGCTCAGGTTAGGGCTGGAGGCAAATTCACTCCTGTAGTTCATTCCTCTATTCAGTAAAGCCAAGCAGTTCAGAAAAAGAGAAATGCAGTTATCACCAAGTTTTAACTGTGCCTTTTCTGGTGTGCAGAGAGAGGCAGAGAAAATAGTCCAAGCAGCAGGATGACAGTGACCAGGGATTGTCAGTGAAACCCCTTGCCTGGCCTGTGAAAAGTATTCCCGAAACCTTATATCCCTTATTTTTGAGGTGGGATTAGAGCAGGCTGGGTGAGAACTCCAACTGTTTTCTTATTTACAGGTGTTTATATTTATATTTTGAGGAGGTTTTAGGCCAACAAATATTATTTTTACTGGAGTGGAACTGACTTTTAGACCATCTGAAGATCCCAATGTGAACACCTCTGAAATGCACCAGATGTGGTCTCTGAGTATTTCTCTCATCGTGTGAATGGCCAAAAGCCTGCTCAGCTCAGCCCACACTCACCAAGTGATGAAAATGAAGTGATCCCCTGTGATTACACAGAGCTCCAAAGGCTGTGTCTGTGGGGTTAATGTTTGGGTGCTGTCCTGGATTTGCACAATGCCCAGTGAAAGCTCCTCAAACACTCCTTATCAACTCTCCAGGAACCTTTAGGCAGTGTTCCTGCAAGGATTGTCCAAAAACCTGTGGAAATCTTATGCAAAGACGGACAGATACCTGTCCACCAGTGTCCAGGGCCGGTGATTTCTTCTGCCACAGAAAACATGTGGCTGAGCTGCACCCCAAAACCTGCTGCCCATCTGTGTAGGCTCCATAAAGGAAACAGCTGCTGGTTCAGGGTCCCAGCTTGCCTCTCCACCCTATGGCAACTTGTGCTTACCCATCAGTGTAGCTGCAGCAGCCAAATCCTGCCACTGGTGTTTCAAACTGAAGGGGAACTCATTCTCCCAAGGAGAGAAACTAGAAGTCACAGAATCCCAGAATGCTGAGCTGGAAGGGACCCCCAAGGACCATCCAGTCCAACCCTCAGCCCTGCACAGGCCCATCCCCAAGAGTCACCCCCTGTGCCCCAGAGGATCATCCAAACCCTCCTGGAGCTCTGGCAGCCTTGGGGCTGTGCCCACTGCCCTGGGGAGCCTGGTCAGTGCCCAACCAGCCTCTGGGGGAAGAACCTTGTCCTGAGATCCAATCTGACCCTGCCCTGACACAGCTCCAGCCATTCCCTGGCTCCTGTCCCTGGTCTCCCCAGAGCAGAGCTCAGTCCCTGCCCCTCCTCTGCCCCTGCCCAGGAAGGTGGAACTGCAGTGAGGTCTCCCCTCAGTCTCCTCTTCTCCAGCTGAACACACCAAGTGCCCTCAGTGTCCTCACATGGCTTCAAATCAAGGCCCTTCTCCATCTTCATGGCCTCCTTTGGACACTCTCCAATGGCTTCAAATCTTCCTTATATTGTGGTGCCCCAAACTGCCCCAATATTGAATGTCCCCACAGCGTGTCCTGGTTGCTGTATCACTTTCAGCTGTTGACTGACCCCTTTATGCAGCTTGCCCTGGTCACAGTGTTCTTCAGCATTTGCCGCCGAGGCTCTGCTGAGGCACAGGCTGCTCCCTGGATATCCCAGCAGTGTGCAGCCAGTGAGTCCAGAGTAATTGCAGTGAGTGATGGCAGAGGAGTATGTTTGTGCTCATTAGAGACAAATTGAGCTGCCTGCTGAGAGGGAAATAAAGAGCCATTTACCAGCCTTTCTCAGTGGCTGTGTTTGCACAGAAACATCGCCTTTATGGGCTTCAAGAGCTGCTTTTACTGGAGTCTACAAGGAGTGGGTGGTAAATGAGGACTGCCTGGGAATGGTGGATGGGGATGAGGACGAGGTGGTCTCTCTGAGCTGCCCATGTTTTAGAAAGCTTGGCCTGGGGACGAGCGGAGCTGGCTTAAAAAATATAGAGAATCAGCCAACCATGCTGGAAAAGCTTTACCACCAGGGGGATCCGGCTTAGGTTTTGGTTTAATCTCCTCCACTAACTCAGGCCCCTCAGGCTGTTTACATCAATTTACGGCAGAGGTCATCCACTAGCTCCCTCTGTCCCTCCAGGCTGGGCTGGTTTCCACAGAGCACAACCCACTTGGTGCCACCTTTGTCTACAAGTTTGTTGGTAGGAAAAGAGTGCATTTGTGCTTTGGGTGAAGAGGGAAAGGAACCAAAATATCTTAGGACCTGGTTGAGTTCAACTGCTCATGGGACTGGCAGGGTCCCATCTCTGCTCCCGGGGCACGATGGTGCTGCAACCATTGCAAAGCAGAGGCTGGACACAGAATCCCAGGATACACTGAGCTGGAAGGGACCCCCAAGGATCATCGAGTCCAACTCCTGGCCCTGCCCAGCCCCATCCCCAAGAGTCCCACCCTGTGCCCCAGAGGATCATCCAAACCCTCCTGGCGCTCTGGCAGCCTTGGGGCTGTGCCCACTGCCCTGGGGAGCCTGGTCAGTGCCCAACCAGCCTCTGGGGGAAGAACCTTTTCCTGAGATCCAACTTAACCTCCCTACAGTTTGGGGGGGTGTTGATTTACTGAAAACCCAGCCCTGCACCCTCCCAGTGTCCTGTCCCTGCAGTCTGTGCAGTGAGTCCCATCCTAGCATCCCTACCCAGAGACTCCAGGATTATCCTTGATAGTGAAGGATTGCTGCTGGGTATTCTAGGCCAGCCCCCCGGAGCAGCCCTCTCCTGCACCTTCTCTTCTCTCACACCAACAGGGAACAGCTTCTACACCCAGGAAGACAGCAGGAGACATTTCAAGGCCAGGTTGGATGGGGCTTGGGACTGTGGATGGCAGGGGGTGGAATGGGATGAGCTTTAAGGTTCCTTCCAACCCAAACCATTTTCTGGTTCTGGGATTTGCCTGTCAATGATGAGGCAATGCAGACTGAATTAGAGGAAGGGGGCCAAGTGTTTCAGGTGTCTGCTGGCAGAGGGGCACAGGCTGCAAATTTGGCTCTAGAGACAGAGCTTGTTGGCCTGACAGCTTGTCCAGGAGCCCTGCAGGGTGCTGGCCATGTATGGCCTGGCACTGTTCCCAAAGAGCTCTGACTGCAGGGCTTCTGCTCATTCACTCCAACCATTTGTAAGCACACAGGGATGCCCTGACTTTGTAAGGCACAGCTTTGTAAAGTCATGTAAATGGCTCCTTTTTCCTTCCCACTGGGACAGAATAAGCTGGAAGTGACCTTCATCCATGTCCCTGCTCCTGGGCTCTTCTGTCACTTTGCCAGGAAGTGTCCAAGGCAGGTTGCTCCTCTGAGCAACCTGGTCTGGTGGAAGGTGTCCCTGCCCACGGCAGGGAGGTGGAACAAGATGAATTTTAAGGTCCCTTCCAACCCAAACCAATCTATGATTCCATGATTCTAATAAATTCACTCAAAATATAATACAGTCAGATTTACTCATTCATGTGTATGGAGGGAATCCTCCCACTGAAGGACCATTTCTGTGGAGATTTGGGTGTCCCCTGGTGCTGGCTGGGACATGGCACTGCTGAGTGACCTTCAGAAGTAGCAACTCCTCCTCCTCCCCCAGCCAGGTCAGGCTGTGACAGACCTGCTGTCCCCCTGATTGGCCCAGCTGTGAGCACTGGGGGTGCTAATTCCTGATTTTCAGCTGTCCCTGTTAGGTTTGAAGGTATTTTTCCAAGGCTGCCTGATAGCTCGTAATTGGATGGATCAAAGTGTTCAAGGAAGGAATTAAGTCAAAGGCTGGATTATCTGATTAATTGCCTTCCACTTCACGTATTTTTCCCAAGGTAAATTCAAATTAGCACCTGTTGAAGAGCCCATTAGTCACTGTCTGGGCTCTGGAGCATTGGAATTCAGAGGCTTTCTGGGTTGGAATTCTCAATGTAACACCAGACAATTTCTCACTGTCCCAAAAGCCCAAACCACCTTCTTGAGTTGTAGCTAACAAAACACTACATGGCCCCAACACACAGCCACCACTTGCACACGTGTCCCCAGCCTGCCCTGCCTGCCCTGCTCTCCAGGACATGATGGATACATCTTCCCATCAGCCACACATGTGGTCCAGATAATTGGATCTCAGGGCAGGCATTGCCTTCAGAGAAGGGCTGTGTTGAACAGAGTAGCCCTAAGCCAAAGGATGAAGGATTTTGGCATGGAGATATAGGGGATAAACATGAATGGTAATGGTTGTGGGTATAGTCCCAGCACCCCGTGGAAGCTCAGGCTGTAATGAACATGTTCCTAGCCCTGACCACCTGGGCACAGCCGGATCAGGTACAGCAGGTTTTCCCCAACTGCAGTGGATGGAGACAGGTTTTTTATCCTGGCTGATTTGTCCTGGGCTGTGACAGATTTCCAGGAGCACTCCAAAGCCCAGCTGTTCTGCAGCTCTTCAGAAAATGAAGTTCCTCATCCCAGGTGACCAGTGACAGGACAAGAAGAAATGTGCTTCAGGGGAGGGTCAGGTTGGACATCTGGAAGATTTTCTTCCTGGAAAGGGTGGTGAGGCCTTGGCAGGGGCTGCCCAGGGAGGTTTGGAGTCCCCAGCCCTGGAGGTGTCCAAGGAAGGCCTGGCCGTGGCACTCAGTGCTCTGGGCGGGGGGACAAGGTGGGCATCGAGCACAGGGTGGGTTCGATGAGCTTGGAGGGCTTTTCCATTCTTAACAATTCTGGGATTCTATGTGGAAAGCCCTGGAGGGACATCACTGGCAGGTTGCAGGACACAGCCTCCTCTGAATTGGTGTGTGTGGGGAGGCAGGACCCAGTGCTGAGGATGGCCTGGGAGATGTGGTGTCACCTCAAGGGCTCACAGAGTGCAGCTGACAGGCTCTACAACAGCACAACAGCTGAGCAGACTGGAAACTCCCACCTCAAGGCAGCACACAGGGAGCTGAGCTGTTCCCCAAAAGGAATAGAAAGTTCACCAGGTCTGTGATCATGGGAGCTCAGCACCCATGTGTTTGGAGGAGTTGTTTGAGGAACATGACTTCTCAGCTCATCCCCTCACCTGGCAGTACAGAGAGAGTGTAGATACAGTGCCTTCACTTCAGTTAAATGTGTCTTTAGAGCATTTGGTCTCCCTTATTTCCTGCCAAGCAAACTTACTAAGAGCCCCACTGAGCAGGTTTGGGAAGAGTCAGTGGCATGTCCATGTGTGTGTGCACAAATCCTGCAGGAAAGCAGCAGGGCAGATGTGCTGCAGGATCAGCTGGGACTGTTGAAGGGCAGAGCAACAACCGAGTGCGACAAAACCATGGGAAAGGCACCTTCTTTCCCTCTTCCAACCTGTATCTCTCCCATTCTGCTCTCGGTGTGTTCAGCTGGAGGAGATTGAGGGGAGACCTCACTGCAGTTCCACCTTCCTGGGCAGGGGCAGAGGAGGGGCAGGCCCTGAGCTCTGCTCTGGGGGGAGCAGGGACAGGATCCAGGGAATGGCTGGAGCTGTGTCAGGGCAGGGTCAAGTTGGATCTCAGGAAAAGGTTCTTCCACCAGAGGGTGGGGAAAAAAACATGGAAAAAATATGCCAGGCCAGGTTTGTACCCCTTGTCCCTCATCCTCTTTCTGGCTCCTGCCCCTGCAGCACAGCCTCTGAGTGAGCAGACCCCTGCTGGAGCAGGGGGTGACTGGGCATTGCAGGGTTGTGACTGTGCCAGAGGCTGTTGGGGGTTGTGTCCTCCTGCAGATGGCAGGACACTGGAGGGTGCTGTGGGCATGGCGAGTGCTCTGCCCCATACTGAGCTCCCCCAGGACTGGCTCCTCAGGGGAGCTGTTGGACACTCTGCCCTGCCAAACAGGGGAGTAACAGCACCCTGGAGCAAACCCAGAGTAACTGGTTTTAAGGTGATGAGCACAGGAAAGATCAATTTCCATCTCATACATATTTTTCTGTCTCAGTTCTCCTCCCTGGTGCTCTGGCAGATAGGTCTGGCTTTGCACCTGTGCCCAAAGCCGATTCCTGAAGTACCAACACTGCCCTGGATTTAGGGGTCAGAGGAACACAGGAACTCAATGTGACTCAGCAGCAGCAAAGCCAACACTGCTCTGAGATGTTCCAAGAGCAGAGGTCCCAAGGCAGGGAGGTGACTCCAGCCCCTGGGGATGACTGGCTGAGACTGGCACACATATTAGAGGGATGATAAAAAGTGAGAGAGTGAAAAAGAGAGTCATAAAAATGATTTGAGGGTAGGAGAGGACACTTTGAAGTGAAGGATTTAAAATCTCAACCTGTTTAGCTAATTGAGGAGACACTTGAAAGACAATGCGCTCACAACACAAAGCAGCTTAATGTCAAAAAACACCAAGTTCTGAAAGGCTCCTCAATAGACTTGGAAAGGTAACGGTGTCAATGTCTCAAAGCTGGAGCCAGGCATGTTCAGTGTGGCGAAAACGTGCAGATCTTCACCAAGAAAGTTGATACAGGAATAAGCACCCACTGAACTAATGAACTCTCCCTCTCTCAATTATTTAAAGGCTTCCTTTGAGTAAGATATGTCCTTGGTCTGGTGTGGTTTCACCCACCACATCCTCTCTGGAGCAGCCCAAACTCCAGCCTGTGACACCACCCAGACCTCAGGATGATTTTGAACCAGCAGCCTCAGCTCCCCACAGGTTTTGCAGAGACACATGTTTGTGTTTCACTGCCAGCTGACCTCTCACCTGTGCCAAGAGTCTGTTCATGCAAACACACATTGTCCTGGCCACTCTTTGCAAGTGGAGGTGAAAAACTGAGTTAATCTTCTGTAGGACCTAAAAAGAATTGGATAACCAAGAGTTTTTGTGGCAGTGACGTAGGGAAGCACCAAAAATCTTCCTTAGGGCTTTGCACATGGTCTTCACCCTCTTCCTGGCAGCTCTGCTCCTCCAGAGGCTCTCCTGGTGTGCAGGACCTTCCTCTGGGTCTGTCAGCCAACACATACCCTGCTTCCTTCCAGTACCAATGGGTCTGTGGAAGGTCTCTCTGCGGACTGCCCTTCTCTTCATGTCTTGCTGATCCACCTCTCTGAAATCCACGTTCTTCTGCTACAGGTTTAACCAATAAAGCAACTTTCCTGCAAGACTAAAAGCATTTCTTGCTGGCTTGTCTGAAGATGGGTGTGGGCAATGTACTATCTCAGGCTGTTCTCTGCTACCAGAGAGGAACTGGATGCATCTTGATTTGCCAGTACAATCCTTTTGGCTGCCATGATGTCTTAGAAGCCCTACATTATTAAAATCATTATAAATATTTATTATGCATGCATCTTGTGTATAACACCATGTAGAGCTGCAAGAGTTTAGCACAGATCTGAGATGAGGCCTCAAGGAATGTTTGGAGGAACCCTCCCTACTTGTCATACTGTGATCAGCTCATCACAAGCAAAGGTGGGTGATGAGTGTTGGCCAGGGCGAGGAGGAAGCTCTCTTGGTGTGTCTCAGCCTATTCTTTAGGCACAGACAATTCACAGTGTGCACTTGGAGGTTGAGGGGAAGATGTGGCTCCTTACAAAACATTCTTCACTCTCCTCCTTTGTCAGTGTTAATAGAGGTTTTTTATTGTTATCTGCATGAGTTCATCCCAACTGTCCCATTCTCCTGGCTGGCACTGCTCCCAGATGCAGAGATCATCTGGAGTTGAGTCTATCCCAGCTGGCAACCAAATGTCTCATTAATTTGCTGCTTGTTCCTGTCCCCCCCTCTGGGGGCTTATGGGGGTGAGGAAATTGCCCCCACCGCCCATCTCTTGGAGGCAGAGTCAGGCGGCAGAGGTCCTGAGGCCCTCAACAAAGCACAGGCAGCAGACGCGAGGCCCAGCAGCACAAAGAGCTTCAGCCACCTTTCCCGCAGTTTATAAGACTCCCGGGAGGGGCGGGGTTTTGGCGCTCAGCCAATGAGAGGAGGCGGTAGAGTAACCATGGGAACGCAGGACCCGGGGATGGACAGGTGAGACAACCAATGAGAACACAGGATTTGCATACATAAGGATACAAGAGCTAAAATATAGAGTTAACAATTTTTCAAGCCCCGACACCCCCCCTCTGTGCATGCCCAGGTCCCTGTTCATCCTGTCCCACCAGCCTGGCCAGGGTCAGCACCAGATGCTGTCCTTGACTCAGCCCAGATGTTCCTGAACCAAACCAGCTGGGGACTCCTGAGAGCCACAGGTAAGGGAGGTGGCCTGGATGGTGCAAACAAAGGGAGGGTCCAAGACCTGTGGGCAGGCAAAGCAAACCCCTGGGCTGGCTGAACCCCGGGCCCTGCTGGGTCCTCTGTGACCTCAGAGCAGAGCCAGGATTGGTTCTACAATTACCCTTGAAGCACCTTCCCTGAGGAGTTAATTCACCCCTTGGGCTGCAGCAGAGGACATGGAGCACTGAGTGAAGCACATCCAGCCCAGAGTGGGATGGGGTTGTCTCTGAAAATTGCCCTGGGATGACTTATCTGCAAAGATGAGGAGCAGAAGCAAAGGCAATGGCTCCACTCTCCTCATGACTGAGGCATGAGCAGCTCTCAGCTCTGCAGCTGGGCTGTTCACTGAACTCCATGGACTGTGAGGCAGCCCTGGGAGCAGGGCCCAGCACTCCGGAATCCCCATCAGGAACAGAGCTGTTCCCAGGTCACTGCTGTGCTCTGAAAACTTTTATCCAAGTCCACCAGGCAGATATGTTGTCAGCACTGGTCAGATCCCCTTCCACCGTGAGGGCACAGCAGGACCATGATCCCTGACTGAGTGCTTCCTCCTGATCCCTGTGGAGCAGCCACCTCCACCCACTCCCTGCATTTCTCAAATGAAAATTTCATTGGCATATTATGCATTATTAACTGAAATGCCTCCTGTGGACTAAGCCCATTATGTCTCTGCAGTTTATGCAGTTACCTTTGTCAGCCCAACCTGTAATTGCATCATGTTTGCTTGGCAAGATCCATGTCCTCTAAAGCCTCAAAACCAGGCATTTAATTCAGCATTAGAGGTATTCCACACGGCCTTTCATTCACCTTCTGTGCTAAGCACCTCATCTATTTGGTTGTCCCATGGGGCCTTTTCATGGAGGAGCTTTGGAAATTCCCAGATATTCAAATGTGAGCAGCACTGGATGAGCAACGGGCTCGGAGCTGCCTTGAGCCCAGGAGATAACTGATGGTGGGATTCACTACCTGCTTTAGGGAACATAGGAAAATATTTCCCAACATGCGAAATTTGCATCAGGACCACACCAGACTGGTGCCCACCTGTCCAAAGCAGGGATTTGAGCAGAGAACATGTAAGGGCTCCCTGGGGGTTTCCTTCAAAACGAACAGGAGCAGGTGGAAGGAGGTACTTTGGGTCTGTCTTGACACAGTGCCAGGATGTTTTTCCACATCTGATCCCAGAAATCACACCCAGTGCCACAGTTTGGATAAAGCCTGGGGACAAGTCACCCTTGGAGGAGTTTTGTCCACACAGTCCAGAGGCAAGCCCATGCCACAGCTGAGCAGAACCATCAAGCTCCTGAAGTCCATTAAACCCCAACAGGCTTCATCTGCCTCACTCACTGCTGCCCTTCTGCATTCCTACCAGGAACTTTCCCCACTCTTGGACGTGGGACCCGACCCACTGGGAAGGAATCCCACGATTGACTGTCATTTTGCCTAGTACAGGCTTCTCCCACTGTTTTCAGCTTCCCTGAGCAATTTCCCACATCTTTCCAGTCCTGCTTTGTGAAGAACTCTCTTTCCTCCTTTGCAGTTCTTCTTTGTTCAGCATTATTTGCAGTTGCCAGCTCCATCCACCCTCCATGCTTTTAGTCAGAGCTGCCTCTCTGCTTGTGGCTTTTTACTTCCCAATATCTTTCTTTAAAGAATTTTTTATTTCCCCCTCTACAATTTTCTATTCATAATTCTCATTAGTCTGGAGAACTTAGTCCTTTTGAAGAACAGATGATTAATTTCCAGGTCTGACATCTTTCCCCACTGCAATCAGCTCCACATCCACATTCCCTCTTTCCCTGTGTGCTGTGTTTTGTGCCGGGAAGTGAGGACTGGATCTCAGGAGACTTTCAGCTCTCTGCCTGTGGCCCCCAGCACGTCTCCTGGCAGCTCCTCTCCTCTCCCTGTGCTTTGTGAATCCAGCAGTGGGAAATGCCCCCTGGATGGGTGTGAGATTAGGGGGCAGCAGTGGCAAAGGGGTTCTGGACTCTCCCCATTTTGGTAACAAATGGAAGGAAACTGCCAGCAATAAACTCCTTTAGTGGTGATCTTGATAGATCTCAAGCTCTCAGCCTGGTCCCAGCATGGACTTGGTTGGACTTGATGATCTTGGAGGTCTTTTTAACCTCAGTAATTCTAAAACTAATAAAAATTCTCATTTGTTTCTAAGGTCCCTTCCACCACATATCTCCCTCTTTTCTGGGGCCCTACACTCTGCCCTGTTTTGATACGAGCACATCCAGTGCCCAAATCCAGCTGTGTTCTGACTTCCCTAGGGAGGAGTTCACTGCTCTCTCTTTATCCAGTTTTGTAGGCTGCTTCAAACACTGACCATTTTGAATCTTTTTCCCCACAAATACTCACTCCCATGTTGCCCTGTAACTTTTCAGCTGAAGGAAGATGATTTTACTTAAAAATTAAAACTTAAATTGCAGCTTAAAGCAAAGAAAGAAAACCAGTAAAAAAATCCCGTGCCATTTTCTATCAACAATTTCAAGTAGCTCTTTAACTAAAAAATGTCAACTCTGCTTAATCTGCGTAATTCTGTGATTCTATGAGCTAAACCTTTGAATGGATTCAAAGCAAACACACATTGTTTGTCATGAACCTGTGCAATGTCACAGCAGGGTGACATTGTTGAAGGGTCACAGAGTTGTTAAAGGAAGGCAATTTGTTTTTCCCCAAAAAGTATGTGTGGCAACATCAACCCCTTGAGCCTCAGGGGTCCCCAGCTTTCCAAAAGTCAAGCTGAGCTGTGCATGGAAAACATCTCCCTCTTTAGGACCTCCTGCCCCTTGCAGAGCTGGCCCCAGCCAGGGGCAGTCAGGCAGGGTGGCTCAGACACCTGGTGCCAGGTGTGTTCCCACTGGGATGGTGGTGGCACAGGGGAGGACTGGAAGAGTGAAATGCTGTGATGCATCCAGAGAGCCTGGATGGGCAGCTCAGCCCCAAACAGCTTCACCCGGGATGGGACGTGAGGGATTTTGGCACGTTGGTGTTGCTGCCAAAGGCTGTGCTGGGCAGTCACAGAAACACAGAATGTGCTGAGGTGGAAGGGACCCACAAGGATCGTCGAGTCCATCTCCTGGCCCTGCACAGGCCCATCCCCAAGAGTCACCCCCTGTGCCCCAGAGGATCATCCAAACCCTCCTGGAGCTCTGGCAGCCTTGGGGCTGTGCCCACTGCCCTGGGGAGCCTGGTCAGTGCCCAACCAGCCTCTGGGGGAAGAACCTTGTCCTGAGATCCACCCTGACCTTGCCCTGACACAGCTCCAGCCATTCCCTGGGACAGAAATCACAATGATGAGCACTCCATCATCAGCTCCAGTCATTCCTTTAAGGTCCATGGGCCAGCCCTTCCCTGACAACTTCTCCTGCCCATCCTTCCCCCTGGCACCTCCCAAGCCACTGCCCCAGGACAGCCCTGGTTTCTTCAGGATCTGGGGAGAGCAAAGAGGGGGACATGGCTGGGGCAGGTCTCCCCTGCACCCCTGAGCCCATGAGAACTTCCTCAGTTGGGTTAACCCCAGCTGAGGTTTTCGGGAAATCCTCCCTCTGCTTCTGGCTGCACTTCTGCCAGTGCAAAGCACTGCTGCTCCATCAGCTCCCAGGGCTGCTGGGTAGGGTTAGGGTTAACCTGTCAGGCACTGTCCCCAGTGGGGACACACATCCAGGCATCCCTAAGTCCCTGGGCCTGAGTCCCCACTGATATTTTGGCAGCTCTCACCTCTGCGCTTGAGGCTCACAGCGGTGGTGACAGTGAACATGTAATCAGCCGCACTCAGCTCCTCCCCAAAGCAAATCCCCCCCTCTGTATCTCACCTGCCTTCTGCTGACCCACTGCTGTCAGCTCCGTCGGCCTGAATCCCCAGTGCCCTGTTGCACCTAAGAGGGGAATGGGATACAATTTCTTCACAGAAAGGGTGATTAAACATTGGCAGGGGCTGCCCAGGGAGGTTTGGAGTCCCCAGCCCTGGAGGGTCCATGAAGGCCTGGCTGTGGCACTCAGTGCTCTGGGCTGGGGGACGAGGGATTGGGGGTGGACTCCATGGGCTGGGAGGGCTTTTCCAAACTCAGTGATCCTGTGATGCTGTGATTGTCATGCAAATGCCTTGAATTCCAAGGTCTCCAGGGCTGCTGACCTGGACAAAACTCCCAACATGGCCATGAGCTGCTTTTCCTGTGTAGCTTTCATCAAAGCTCAATCCCACAAATACTCTGATTTTTCCAAGGCAGCTTTTTCAACAGTGAGCCTGGAGCACCTGAAAGAGCCCTTTCCAGGACCTGGAAGGGCTACAGGCCCTGGACTATCCCAGCTGAGAGTTCCCCCCATCCCAGCTCCCGACAGACCCTCTGAAACATTAAGCCAAGACACCGAATTGAGGCTTGGGGTTTTGCCTCATGGCTTTTAATCAAAAGGAATGTTGTAAAAGTGTCCATAAAGTAAATCCTAAAGTTTGCACACAGCTAAGTGGCTTTCAAGCCCTTCAGACAACATGTTTGCAGCTCTGAACCACCCTTCTGTGCTAACAGCCACTTCAGCACTCCAATTACAGGGGCTGCTCGTGACTCTGTGAACATCTTCTACAGTCTAAAAGCTTTTAAAATGAGGTTCACAGCCATTAACAAGGTAAATATATTTGTAGATTTGTTTGGGCAGTTACAATAATTCAAAAAACAATGCATAATAACTGACATGGATCTAATAGGTCATTGCTAATTAAATATATTAATGCTGCTTTATAAAGTGAATGCATCCAGCTGATACATTGCAGCAAGTTTTGTTCTGTAAATACTTGAGCAGTGACATAGGCAGAATTTGCATCCCTGGGCATCATCAGTGCCCAACTAGAGCTGCAATTACTTTGCTCCAGTGGGACCAATCTACTGCCTATGGACCAGGCTCTGCTTTTATATATCCAGTCCTCATTTTCCTTTGCTCTGCAAGCAACAGTTGCAGCAGAATGGAGCTGGTTAACCCCCAAATATGGGACACGATTCCAAAGCACTTGTGAAGACTCTACTTTGAACTGTGCTCTTCTACCAGTTATAATTTGCAGCAGGTAAAACACTCCCAGGCTGTGGAAAAGACACTTCTCTGTCCCGGGAGAGTTCAGTCAATTTTCCCTGACATTAAGTGTCCAAGAGCACAATTGTCCTTCTTTCACTTTCATTTCTGTGGAAAATGTCACCAATCTGGACTTAACTGGTTGACCACAGACCCTTTGAGGAGTCAGGCCCAAAGCAACCCCGTGGAGATACAGAAAGGCTGAGCCAGTCTGGGATGCCCCGGGCAGGGAGGGGTAGTGGAGCGGCAGCTCCAATCCCTGCTCTCTGTCAGGGCAAGGCTAGGCTGGATTTTTCTAGGAAAAGATTCTTCCCCCAGAGGGTGGTTGGGCACTGGCCTTAATTAGGTCAGCCCAAAGCTTTTCTCCTCCAGGCTGAACAATCCCAACACTCCCAGCCTTTTCTCCCAGAAGAGCTGCTCCATCCCTCTGACTATCTTGGTGCCTCCTTTGGACTCTCTTCAGGAGATCCATGGTTCCTGTGCTGGGGACCAGGGAGTTGGAGGCAGCACAGGTGGGGTCCCTGACCCCCTGCCCTATTGCCCACCCTGCTGGTACAGCTCCCAGCACTGCCCAAAGCCCTGCCCTGCTCCAGCCCAACCTCAGATGTGCCCCAAGGTTACCCAAAGTGCTCAGCCCTCAGCACTGGCTGTGCCAGCTCTGGGGATGGGGCTCTGGCCAGTCTCTCCACTCCAGACAGGGCAGGGTGGGCAGTAGCAATGCCTAGTGGGCAGCTTCTTCCAAGTGCTCGGGGACAGACAATGTTGACTTTTGCCAATACACTGCTCCCAGTGACCAGCCTGGGCAGCTGGATTTAATGGCCTGGTTTGTGCAGATATGGCTGGAATATCTCACACCTGTCAGATTTTTTTTTTACCCCCCAGATCACCAAGTTATTCACCATCCTCTTGTAGCATTTTGCAGCCAACTCTCCTGTGATGGTTTTCAAAGGATGAGGAATGAGCACCCCAGTGACATTTCTAGTATCTATAAATATCTCCCCACTCCCCTGCCTGCCCAGCTGGTGAATTATGCAGGGAGATATATATAATAAAACAATTGGATTAATTTTGTTGTCAACAGCCCATTCCTCTTCAGCTGGCAAGAGAACAGCCCAGGCTGCGGCTCTGGAAAGAGCAGGCAGTGCCTGGGGATTTACTGAGCTTCTCCTTTCCTGTAGGTTTGAGGGGCAACACTGAGCAGAGAGAGGCCCCGGTGTGCTGGAAAAGGGAGGAAAGGTTTTGAAAGAGAAGCATCCTGAAATTTATGATAGTAACAGTCTCCAGAATGGCAGGAAATCCCACAAACATAGCATTGAGAATCACAGAATCATGCAGAGAATCACTGAGGTTGGAAAAGCCCTCCCAGCCCATGGAGCCCACCCTGTGCCCGATGCCCCCCTTGTCCCCCAGCCCAGAGCACTGAGTGCCATGGTCAGGCCTTCCTTGGGCACCTCCAGGGCTGGGGACTCCAAACCTCCCTGGGCAGCCCCTGCCAAGGCCTGACCACCCTTTCCATGGAGAAATTCCTCCCAATGTCCAACCTGCCCCTCCCCTGGCACAGCTGGGGGACGTTTCCTCTCATCCTGTCCCTTGTTCCCTGGGAGCAGAGCCCGACCCCCCCCCTCCCGGCTTCCCCCTCCTGTCAGGGGGTTGTAGAGAGTGAGAGGGTCCCCTGTGGTAAAGAAATATCGAAGAAATACCTAAGAAGGACTAATCCAGCACAATGGATTATCTGGAGCACGATGCACTTACTCTACATTCTGGTCCTGCTTCTCTGTGTTTAATTTAACAGTGCTCTGTTTACGCAACTGAATCTCCTGAATGGTAAAATCCACGGAGTATTTAATGTGCTCAACTTTGCAAAGCCGTGGGAAGTGACTGGTGTACATTACACATCTAATTGGCAGGTTTTAATTTAAACTGGGAGGGATTTAATTTAATGGCACAGCTTTCCCCAGCTAACAGACCTCTTCTAGCCAGGTACTCATTACGTGGGATAGTCCACAGACTCTCATTTATGGGTTAGAGGCATTTTAAATTAGGCAGCTTAAAAAGCTGTCTCTGTTGCTTTAGATATTTGCAGATGTCTTTTGCTAAGCCATAACTAACTTCTTCAACATTAATTTTTGGGGCTGTACCTTGGAGACACTGCCTGGCAATTAAACAAAGTTCTTACCAGAGAGTTTTCTCACCTTCCCTTCATCCAGAAGTTTGCCATTCTCCAGGACTGCAAAACCAAGGATTTTGTATCTTCTCATTCCTGCAGGAAGAGCTGCTCAGAGCAAGAGAGTTCCTGTTGATCTGCAAAGCCTGAGGACTTTACCCTCCTGCAGGACTCTCAGTGGGAGGGAAGTTGATAGCCTGGACTGGCAGAGAGTTGACCATGTCTTCTCCAGTGTGTGCTGAGGCCACCCATAAAGCTGCTCAGTTTGATATGAAGCTCTGAGAAACCAAACACTGCCCACAGATCCACTGTCCTGGTTTAACACCAGCAGCAGCCAAGCCCCACACACCCCCTGGCTCCCTCCCTCGCACGGGGATGGAGTGAGGTTAAAGGGCAAAAGTATGAAAACTGGTGGGTTGAGATAAAGAAACTCGTGGGTTGAGGTAAAGGCAGTTTAATAGGTAAACACATAAGTGGATGGAGCTTCCAGGTGCCACAAGGTATGGAGCAGAGCAAAGCTCAGAGGGGACAACTTCCTGGGCAGGGGCAGAGGAGGGGCAGGACTGAGCTCTGCTCTGGGGGGACCAGGGACAGGACCCAGGGAATGGCTGGAGCTGTGTCAGGGCGGGGTCAGGTTGGATCTCAGGACAAGGTTCTTCCCCCAGAGGCTGGTTGGGCACTGACCAGGCTCCCCAGGGCAGTGGGCACAGCCCCAAGGCTGCCAGAGCTCCAGGAGGGTTTGGATGATCCTCTGGGGCACGGGGTGGGACTCTTGGGGATGGGCCTGTGCAGGGCCAGGAGCTGGACTCAGTGATCCATGTGGGTCCCTTCCAACTCAGCATATTCTGGGATTCTGTGATTCCCAACTCCCAGGGCTCAGCCCCTGCAGTCCAGAGCGATGCTCTGTGTCTGGCTCACTAAGATCTGCACACCCAGCTCAGCTCTGGGAACACAGCTGTTCTCACTCACCTCAGTCAGGATTACAAATGTTAAATTCCCAGGCAGGCTTGTTCTTCCCACCTGACCCCCTGTGTGCTCTCCGTGCCATGATTAAACACATGGCACAGGCCTACAGGCAACTTCTAGAGACTAGTCCAGGACTAATGACTTTCATTANATTCTGGGATTCTGTGATTCCCAACTCCCAGGGCTCAGCCCCTGCAGTCCAGAGCGATGCTCTGTGTCTGGCTCACTAAGATCTGCACACCCAGCTCAGCTCTGGGAACACAGCTGTTCTCACTCACTCACCTCAGTCAGGATTACAAATGTTAAATTCCCAGGCAGGCTTGTTCTTCCCACCTGACCCCCTGTGTACTCTCCGTGCCATGATTAAACACATGGCACAGGCCTACAGGCAACTTCTAGAGACTAGTCCAGGACTAATGACTTTCATTAGGTGGGTTGACCTTGGCTGGACGCCGGGTGCCCACCCAGCCACTCTATCACTCCCCTTCCCAGTGGGACAGGAGAGAGAGTAAGGTGGGAAAAAAAAAACAACTCATGGGCTGAGCTAAGCCAGTTTATTAAAGCAGAAGCCAGGAAAGGATAACACGGTTTGTTCTTTACTTCCCATGAGCATCCTCTACAGTTGGTGGATCCATCTTTGGGTAATATACTGCTACCAGACTGTTAGAATATGATGCAGGGCTGCTTTGAACCACCTTCGTCTACGTGGCCATTGTGCAAGGAACATCCTTTGGGTCTTTGGGGGTGTCATCCCTTCTTAGAGTACTACAGATGATTTCCAGCTCTGCTGATTCTCTCAGGTACTGGATACCTTCATCTGCAGTGGCCCACTTTCTTGGGGAGGTCATTGGATCATCCTTGAATGGATACCTTTCCCTCTCTCCTGAGAGGAGCTGTCTTCAAAGACTGCACATTGTTCTCTCCTTTCCGATTCCTCTTTCAGTTCTGCCATCTCTGGCAAGGGATCCCAGCTGTTGGGCTTCATGACCTTCCAGTTGTTGACTATCAGCCCTGTTGTCCCAGCATCGAAGCAGCCAGGCAGGAATCTCTTCACTGGGCTGGTGGCTGTGATCTTTCCACAAGTCCTGGATTTCTGAGGAGCTCAGGGACTGGGTAACCTCAGTTTCCTGTTTGATTTGTCTGACTTCCTTTTTTGTCTGCCCCCTCCCTCCTCCTTCTCCTTCTCCTTTCTTCTTCTCCCTCTTCCTCCTCTTCCTCCCTTACTAATCGCTGATATGGACCTATATCTTGCCTTATCCATTTCTTCCTTTTCACTGCTGGGGCAATGACTGTAGTTATGGTTTGAGTCCCTACCTCAGCCAGAATGTCCTCTATTGCAGTTGAAGTCCCTGCCTCCACTACAGTCTTCTGAGAATATTGAATTGTGGCTCAATAAGCACAGGCCAGGACCCAGTACATGGCAAGAAGCTGCTGGTTTTGATTGGGGTGGGCAAGGCACCCTTCCATCAGGTGATGTGTCAGTTTGCCAGGGTTGAATACCTGTTCAGGGGGGAAGTCCCAGGTAATGGGAGGTGTCAAACGCCCTGGGAACCGGCTCAGATCCTTCCACACACCCTGCCAGCCAGCAACTGGGCACCTCAGGCTGCATCCCACTCTGTCATCATCTAAAGTTTGTTTTCTCCTGCACCAGGATAACACCAGATCCCAAAAACTCTG